>CM031236.1:207300920-207598420 GCA_018340775.1 Taxus wallichiana var. yunnanensis | reverse complement strand
TAGTGTATTGCAAAAATGCGGGTGAATAAAACAACAATGGAACAAGTTCCATGGGCTCATTAGTTCCCAAAATCATCTTCGGGCTGCATGGAGGGGTTTGGCGAATTTACTGATGTGTAGTGCGGGCAGGTGATGACATGTGGGAATATAAAGAACAAATGGAACAAGTTTCGCAGACTTGTTAGTTCTCCATACCACCTTTTCGGCCGATGAGCAAAGGAGTTAGGCATTCAATGTGATGTGGAGATTTAGTTATGCGAAAGAATGGATCGGTGAAGGAACAGTTCCTCTGGTCCTTTGTTCCCCACGGGGGTGGTTATGCCGCAATGATAGCGAGGGGTTCGAGTTTAGATTATGTGTTGCGAGTCGAAGTGGTATGGGGGAACTAAGTTTAGGTGGAATTTTCCAATGGGGGCTTGTTCCCCACAAAGTGGTGTGGGATGCAACATAAAGCGAGAGGTGAGTAGAGCGAGTGAAAGGTGAAGGTGAGTGGCGAGTGTATTATGAGGAGATAATGACTTGTAGGAATTAAGCTTGTGAACGGAAACTCCAACCACCAAACAAATCAACGCGTAATGCGGGGAAAGTGGAAAACGATGGAACAAATGGAATACTTCCATGTTGGCCTAGATTCTCGATTTGATGTTCCATCCGCATGACAAAGGAAAAAATTGAATTAAAGCAGACTGTGGAATTACATTTAGAACTGTGTTCCTCCTAGACCCCCTTGAATCCGCATGGGCATATCTTTTGCTCAGATTGTCCAAATTTGAAAAATTTATATGGTTGGCAAGGTATCTTCATGCTCTACACTTTGGAAACTTTAAATATGGAGTTATTTGAGGGTAAGTGGGAGAAAAAAAGGAAAAAACTTCCAACATTTAAAGATGCAGTTCCAGGCAATTGAACAATCAGATTTAATGAGGTATGGTGCCCATTTCTTCCACCACAAGAAAGACATCATGGAGAAATGGATTTGGTAGGCTGCACATGCCCCTTTTTATCCATTCAATGTAGGTTATTGGTGGGTGAAAGTAGAAATTCAAGTTCCCTTTATTTTCCCTCCTCTCTCTCTTTCCCATTCTCAAAAATGTATAGTGATGCTCATTTGTATTGTTAGGCATTCTAGGAATGTAAGGGCATCACACAAGTGTTCTCCTTTGAGTTACAAGCCTCATATTTGGACATCTTACATGGTGATCCTTGCCTTTTCTCATTTAATGTTGTGCATATTTGAAGCAATAAAATACTTGTTTTGTGGCTATTGATCTATCTTAGCTTGTGTTTTATTTTATTTTCTTGCCTTTCATTTCATCTGTAGATATATTGTGCATCTCATGTTCTCCTTGTAGGGTTTAAATATGTTGTGTTCCATGGAAATGGTGGTTTGAATTTTGTTTTGGACTATGGCACTTAAGTCTGCCCTCTTCTTCATCATTTTTCTCCCATTTTTTCTCATCTAAGAGTGTATTTCCCCTTTTTATTGGTGTTATCACCTCTCTTTAGTTTAGGATTTTAGTTTATGCATCTCATTCTCACACTTTGGTCCCTTGGAATCATAGAATAGGATTAGATAGTTGCATTTCCTTCCTTATGAGTAGTTTAACATTAGGATTAGGTAGAGGAACCAACCTTCTCTGGAGGTTTGTCTCAAGTAGTAAGTCCCAAAACTTGAGAGACAATCCCATGTTACCTAAAAACATTGATTGCTCATCCACACATACATGAAAAATCAGAGGGTGCTATTTTTTTGTGATAATAGTTTTGGCACGCCTGGTGGGATAGATTCAAAGCATTTTACAACTTCATACCAGCATGATTGATGTGTTCTTGGTGGTATTCAACCTTTGGAGGTATGTTTTCAACACATCTGGCGACTCCATTGATTCAAGCAACCCATTATCTCAGTTGTAGACCTTTCCCTTTACCCTTCCATTCATTTTAATGTTTCCAATTCATTCATGGCTCTCCAAAGAGCTCTTCCATTCTCACATTTCAGTTTTAGCCCCCTCCATTTGCAATAGTGGGATGATATTCCCAAAACAACCTTAAAAACCTACCTATTTTCCATGGAAATGAAGATCAATCTCCTATTGATCACATTCAAGATATAGCAAACCATTGTGTCATTCAAAATATCATAGAAGAGAAAATTTTCCTCAAAATTCTTGTTTCATCATTCAGAGGTAAAGCAAGAGATTGGTACAACAATTTGGCTTCACAATCCATTTCCACATGGGATTAGTTGGGAGAACAACTACACAACCAATTCAAGGAGAATGTAGATTTCATTTGCCTCATGGAACATCTTAACAAAATATAAGCGGGATCCAATGGATTTTATCTCTGATTTCAACATCATATTTATAAGGACTTGGCATATAATTCCTCAAGAATTCAAACCCTCACAAGGTATGACATTCTTGTATTATTTGAGATCCTTTGATGTTGATTTAGTTGTGTTAATTCAATCCCTAGGAGGTAGAATCTTCCTCAAGCTTTTTCCATTGCATCACAAGTTGAGAAGATGCTCATTCATGCTGGAAATATAAAACCCATCTCTATTGTTGTAATTCTTCCCTCACCATCTCAAATGCTTCCTCCCCTTGTGTTAAAAATGAAAAATCCATTGTTCCTTTCCAAGTTCAGAAGATCCTTTACTTCCTTGTCCTTCATTTGATTCCCCACAAGTTTATCATGCCCAAAACACCCATTATGCTCTGCAAACTCTCCCTCCTGTCTCCACCCAGGCATTACCCAACTTCCAAACCATTCACTAATGTTTTCGTTTTGAAGTTGTGGTATTTCACATGTTATCCCTACCTTCTATCCAACACTCACTAAACCAAGTTATCTTATAATTTTGGTAGAAAGGGATGTTTGTTATGCTTTTGGAGAAAATGAACAACCCGTGCTACACTCACAACAACATTTTTATGTAAAATCATGCATTTTTTTGGAGAAAGAAAATTAGCAAAGCAGGAGTATGTTTTGGAGAATCAATTGACTCCTCCAATTGATCAAATCGGGTCTCTTGAGCACCAAACATATCTACTTAAGCATGCAATAAATCAACAACCCCTTGTTTATGCTTCTTCTCCAACCATATCTCGCTAAGGATGAAAATTGTATATCAAGATGATAGGTATTATTTAGATTGGGATGACGAGAATGTGAAAAGGTGCAAAAGGAGTTGAATTTCAAGAAAAATCGGACAGATGTGAAGGGAAATCAAATTGGAATTTGGGGAAAGAGAAAATGTTTGTAAATAGTAGTGATATCCAAGGCCTTGAAGAAAAATGTATTAAAAGTGGGCAAGATGTTTTAATGGAATGCAATGATCCCCATTGTTCTGCATGTTTAGAACTTGCTACACTTCTAATGGCGGAAAATCAGATTGGGACAGAGAATGGAGAAACAAAAAATGGAGCCATCAAGGTGGAAATAGGGTGTTTTATCAAGATGAAGAAAGAAAATTTCAGATCATCTTGTAAACATCCACCACCTTCAAGAAAGTCTGCATGATGATCCTATCTCGTGGGATTAAGCTTCAAGGAAATGGGTAAATCATGAAGAGCAGGCCTTGCCCAATCAGATATCTAGCTATTTTAGAGTCACCCAAGGAGTTACAACTAGTCATGCTCGATTCAGAGCATGAGGATGAGCTTCAATGCACCAAAGGTTAGCAACAATGCCTCCCAAATCCAAATTCATAGCAACTAAAAGAGGTATTTGTTCTTTTTTCAGTTGATACTTTGAAGAATGGGTATGGAAAAGAACCTCAAAATAATTTTCTGATCTCATTAAGGACCATGTCCATTGCCAAATTAAACACATGGTCTAAATTTGTGAGGAAAGGTAACTACTTCTCCCTTCCTGTTGTAGGATTTGTTTGATCTCCCTTTTTCCTTTGGTTAGAGTAGGGTAATGTAAGTTTGCTTTCAGTAAAATAAGTACTTGTGCACACTCTGCATGTTTCCACTTGGAACATGTATTATTTTCCATTTTGTACATAGTTTTTGTGCCTTGTTGTTGTTGCATAGTCCATTTCAAGAGGAACAATGTTCATGGTGAAAGCAAAGTGTTTGGGATAGTTCCAAGTGTATGCACTCCATTGTTAAATCAACATGAAATTCAAAACTCTGCAATGCTTTATCTTTTCCAAGAAATCAATGTTTTGGTATGGTTTTAGATAGTTTTCCATTCTTATTAAAGACCAAGCTCTTCAACTTCTTCAGACTTAGAAAAATTAGATTTTGGGACAGTTTTCAATGAGTGTTCATTCAACCGCAACATATCATTGCAGGAGGAAATAGGGTGAAAAGTTTCGGATTCGAGACAATTTTCCACTCTCATAAAACTGAATTCAAAAAAATTATGATGAGAATGATCAATTCAAGCTTCATGACACAGATCAGCTCTAGGTCTAGGCAAGACTTCGGTGAATTTAGGGGTGAGTTCTTCAAGTCTGGATCAATTTTCATGTTTTCATGTTGACTCCATGCCCAATGGATGCTTTGAGGCCACCGATCTTTTATAGTGCATATGTATATTCAGATTCATAACCAACAATAAATAGTCCACATTGCATAAACCAGATCTAGATCTTAGAATATATATAAGATGAACTAAACAATGACTATAACAAGATTTACCATACAAGAACCAGTTTCAGTCATGTTCAACACCATTATCCAGCCAATAAGATCCATTGTATTAAATATTGTAAAACAAAAAGCTTCATACATTATAAAGGTATCTCCATGAGTCATGCATGCATGACAAAACCAACAACATAACTCTACAATAATTGACACTTAACCGTAACCATGTATAAATCAATACATATATATATATATATGGGGATTTGGGGAATTTCACCACCCATGCACTATCTCAAAATAGGCCACATGCTAATAATAGCCATGCACTTTACAAAAAGATGACAAAACATGCAAGTTCTCTAACAATAGACTTCCTATAGTTAACTCTGAGTAGAAATCCTATTATTAGCCTAAATTATGCATGGTGCTCAACTTGATGCTTGTTCCCAAAATACCCTTGCATGGACCACAAGTCTTCATGTTTTTGTGTGCTCAACACGCTAACTCCAAAAATAGCCTTAACAATAAAATGACTAACTCCTGATCCTAGGCACTTCAACCATATTGTAGTTCGTGCGCGCTCTTCCAACACCCTACATTCATGCACCAACACTTAGCCCCTTTTTGTCATCCAACATTACCCCACACTAAAATGGATTTTTCCCCTGAAATGGGTAATCACCTTGTCATTCCAAAGAATATAGGATAATGAATGAAAGAATAAAGAATAAAGAATAAAGAATACGCTTGAGTCATCTTATTATGTACCCTTTTCTTCTTCTGGTAGAATGAATTATGGATATTCACTTTGAATTTCCCCTTCAAACTCATACCAATCCTTAAGCGTTGCATTTGTCTTATCAAGGGATGTCCACAATGATGCCATCTAACTCATCTAGAGTCATGTTTCCACCCTCACTCTTCAAAATTCTAAGGATGTTGGCCATACCTGAGACCATCCCTTCCATGACATCCATCTTTGTGGCAATGAGCTTCCCAATGCTCTTGATTCGATCCATATGTTGTTTCCTTGTCAGCATCTAAGCACATCGCACTTCATTTCTACTAGGTAACCCATTCTGTGCACCAAGTGTTTCATCTTTTGCTTACCTACAAAACTTCATTTTCCTACTTTCATTCTTTCTGTACTAAGTTTTAGAGCATGTACACATGGCCAACACCGAATCTACCTTCTTCATTTCATCCTTTAAGGCTTGCAAAACAACCTCATAGCTAGATATCTTCCTTACAATTGAAGCCTTGGCCCTCGATGCTTCTTCCACAACATCCTTTTGTTTAGGGAGGTGCGCTGGTCCTTCCTCCAGAAGTAGACAAACTATTGTGCGCAGATAATGTAGTTCAAACTTAAAATCTTATGGCACCTTCTCCTAAAAATCGGGCCTCTTTGTAAGATCTCATCCACTATCTATTCAGCCATCTTCTTAACATTTTGTGCCTCAACCACTACATTATCCCACTCTGGGTGAGTCACTTGATCTTTGTGTCTTTATCCTTCTTATCATCCAACAATGCTCGTATTGTTTCCACCTTATCAATATTCCAATGTGCTACTTCTATTGACACTTTAACCAATGTGTTTCTCACCTGTTCATCTAAAAACTGTGTGGGCTTGATGGTCATATGGCATGTATGTGGCACCTTCCTTATCTTCTTCAAACTACACACCTCCTCACAGACATCAAAATAGGGCTCATCCATGTGAGTCTCGCATACTCCATGATAGTTGCTTGCGAGTGCACATATTTTCCATCTCTGGGTCCATCCAATCCCAACCATATAATTGCTTGTTGGGTAGAGTGCTCTGAAAGTGGGCAAATAATTTTTGATGGGTCATCCATATAGCCCAAATTCTGAGTACCTACTACCTCTTCATCTTCATGCCGACTGTATATGTTCCCCAACATCCTCATGAATAGATGCACCCTCGATCTTGTTGTACCACAATGCCTACATCTATCCTGTTGCATAGTACCACCCACATTTTGGTCTACTTCTTCTTCATTCTCTCCTTCTTTTGGTGGGGCGTACTAAGACTTTCGTGTCTCCACCAGCGCTGCTTTTTTCTCCTTCACCTGAGCATTGTTCATGGACACTCATGCTTTGGTCTATAGTCTCATAGACTACTCACTCTCCAATATCCTCATCCTCCTACATTTCCACACTAGGGGTGGCCTCTACTCTATGCTCTCCCATACTTGGATTGGCCTCCTCATTCTTACTTGGCTATGGGGAATCCTCCTCACTATCCTTTACTTGAACATATTTTTCTGCACTTTCTCCTTTCTTCTTCCTCATTCTTCATAGGAGTTACACGTGGTGATCTTCTTACCATTATGAAGTCCTATGCCAGTGTCTCTAGATGTGTGCCTTCTCCATAGAACTCTCCTTGTATGAACCAATCTGGCATTGTCTTCTCTGGTTCCTCCTACTCCAGGACATTCTCTAACCCGGTAGGCTATGGGATCTTCCTGAGTAGGGGGCACCGATGCAACTTTCCTTGAGGTTCCTACTGTCTACCCCTTCTTCGGAGGTCCCAAAGTGTCATATCCATGCCCTTCACCACCTTTCCATCCTTGAACCTTGGCCTCAGATAGATGTACATGCATGCATTTTCAGTTCAATTTTTCCTATGACCAAACTCTCTGGCGCATAATGTCCACATTGTCAGACTCCATTGTTTCAACATAGGCCTCTTTACCTGGCCATACATAGGTCTTGCAGTAGAATGTGAACATCTGCATCTACTTTATCTACATCAAACTGAGTTTGCACGTGCGTCATGGAATCTATTCACAGAGTCTCTAAAGTACCTTGCAGTAAAGGTGAATGAAACTTACACCATGGGATTTTCTCATCCACTTCATATGGAAGCGCCCTAAGCTAAAGTGTTGGTAAACCACAAATTCAGCTTCTCCATCCAACTCCTTGGGAAATTCACGTGGAATGCACCATTCTCCCTCAAACACCATGCAACCCTCCTAAACCACTTCTCCAGTGCTCCTTATATGTATTAGAAATAGCCCCACGTAGAGTATACTTAGCATATTTCTTTGTTGGGGATTTTTTTCCAACGGAAACTCCCATATGTTCTCCCTTGGTCCATCGGGTATGCCAATTTCACTAAATACAATCAATAACAGAATGATGGTGCCCCAAGTTATTTTCTCACCTTTATCTTCCTAGACACACACCTCATTCACCAAGCTTTCTGCAATGTACCCATGATGTTGTAGTATGTCTTATTTTCCATCTTGTGCACTATATGCAACCAGCACATATTTACCTCATTCCACCACTGCTCAATGGCACCCAACTTGCTCCCTGCTAAGCGTGTTGCAACCCTAGTGGCCATGTCTGTAATGTTGGTTACTTTAAAGGCTCGACCCCCTTCTTATATTGATGTATGGTGGCCATCGCATCAATTCCCTCATCATCTGATAAATCACCGCGATCTCTCGAGCCTGAGTCACGCAACCCTGTCACCTTCCCAATCAACTTGGCGGTGATCCTCATTCTCCTTCCCACGAAGTAGAAAAATTCTTCATGCACACGTGACATGAGCCATTGATACAACTACTCGGCTTCCCAAAATAGGGTAATTCTAGAATTTGCATGACCCCCACATTATCGAGTAACCTTTTCACAGAGGCATCCAAAACCCTAGTGTCATCCACCAACCACTAGTTAGTTTTCCTATAGACTTCTATTGCAATGTCCTTTAGAACTTCTCAGTTGGTGGTTGATTTCTAAAACCCTACACTGTGTTATTTTTTTCTTCCATGGCCACCCCTCAATCACCTCTTCTAGGTATAACATTTCAACCAACCATTCTTCTGTTGGGTCATCAACCTCCTTCTCCATACTAGAGCCCTCATGGTGCCATTGCTCCTTTCGATCCTATAAGTGTGAATGAAACCCTAGCTATTGCAAAAATGAAACCCAAGTCACCCCCTCATCACACACACACACACCACTTGAATCCTACTTTCATGCCTAGATGCTCAACAACGTGCTTCAAATCTCGATAGGTTTACTCGATCTACAGAGTGCTCGTCATCTCCAACTCTTCTTCACTTCTCAATTTTCTTCAACTCGCAAGGTAACAAATGACGTTACAAATGCAGAATTTATTAACAAGTTTCAAAAATCCCTTCCTTAATTTCTCCACCTACCACCATACTTGACATTAATTCCCATTGAGCACATTTTGTGCTTCTTTTTCCCACTGCGCCCCAATCTCTCGCGCCTCAAAATTTTGTGCCTCAGTCATAACTTTCTAGTGCGCACCACTACTTATCTATCACATCTCCTCTACCCACACTTCCTTACACCAAAGTAGTTTATCCAATGTGACCCAACATACGTAGTCTCTAATGTTGCAACCTCCTTGCTTTATACTGAGCTGCTCATCGCCTTACACATGGTGTTAACTTTGAGCAATTTCTCTAAAGTTTTCATTAATTTTGAAATCATGTTCCCTTTATGGTCACCCATGAGTTTATTTATTTTTGTACTAGACTAACCTTCTTTATCCACCCCACACTAAGGGTATGTGCAGTCCTCACATGAAAACACTTTAGATTGCAACCAGCTTCTCGGCACGCAAGCACGCTTATTACACATAACACTAAACTAAATTGACAAAGCATAATGATGATGAAGGAAACACATCTAAAGGAAATACATTAAGGGAAATCTAATCTAAATGGAAATACTACCTTATTACAAACACCAAGAAGACTTATTTATAGTAGGGCTTCAACCTACTCCCATTGAAGTAACTGGAAACCATGTTCCATCAAGCCTCTAACTAGCGGAAAGCACCTAAGTCAAGTATATGAGTGATAACATATGGTCCCAACCAATGCACCTTAAGCTTTCTGGTGGCATGTAAAACTTTGAATCATAAAGTACCATCTGCCCAACCTCAAGCTTCTTGTCCTGATGTGCCTATCATGTCATGCCTTTTTCCTAGATTTTTCTTTCTTTTGACTCCATCATGCTATTGCATGCCTCTCATCTAGTTGTATCAACTTGTCAATTTTCTTCCAATGCTTTCTCATCAGCCTAGTCCTCCTACATGCGCAATATACAAAAAGAAGGTAACATGAATTCCATGGGTATAAACTACTTCTGCACCAAACACCAACTGAAAAGGGTGTTGCCTTATTCAACCATTTGTAGGTTGTTCTATATGCCCAAAGCACAACATAAAACTTTATCATCCCAATCTTTCCTTCCAACATCACAATTTTTTGTCAAAGTTTGGCTCAATATCTTGTTGAAAGCCTCAACAATCCCATTTTCTTGAGGGTGATAAGGTGTTGTCTTATGGTGTGCAACCATAAATTCATCCAATAATATCTTGATGGTCTCATTAAGGAAATGAGTGCCTCTATCACTTGTCAAACTTAAAGGACATCCATACCTGGTAAGAATATTTTCCCATAAGAACCTTATTGTTGTAGCTATTGTACAATCCTTTGTAGGTGCCACTTTTGCCCACCTTGTAAGATAATCTATACAAGTGATGATGTAGCACGATCCAGTTCTACGTGCATAGATGGGGAAATAGGACCCACAAAGTCAATTTCCCATTTCTCAAAAGGTTTTGCACTAGTAATAGGCCTCAAAGGCATTTCATCCCTCTGCCCAGTTTTCCAAGGTGTTGACAGTGATCACACACCTTACAATATTCTTTTGCAATCCTTATACAAGGTCTCCCACCATAAACCAGCTAGTAGAATCTTGCACGCATGGTGGTGGCATCACCTACATAGTGTCCACCTACAATACCACCATGAGCCTCCTCCATGATTTCATTCTCATGCTCCAGTACACACGTGCAATACTTCATCTCGGCCTAGTTTGTATAAGTCACCACTGATCAACATGAAAGGTGTGGCGTGAATTACAAGTTGTTTCTTTTCCAAGGCCTTCATTCCTTCGGGCATCATACCTGTGCATAAAAAGACAACAATATCCTCTAATTCCAAGGGCACATGGTTTAACCTATATAATTATGCATCCGACATTGTATCTTCAATACTTTATGTGTCCTCTCCTGATTGAATCCTTGACAAATGATCTGACCAGAATTGCTTTTACCTAGGCTTTACCACCATTGTAAAGTCAAACTCCTAGAATAATAGAACCCATCGACATATGTGCCCCTGTAAGATGGGCTTGTTCACCAAGTATCTCAATGCCATGTGATCTGTATAGAAAAAAAAAGGTGTTGCTAGCAAGTACTATCTAAACTTATGCAACACGTAGATCATTGACAAAGCCTCATGCTCCGTAGTTGTATAATTTTGTTCTGCCAGAGTCAACTTTCTACTAGCAAAAAATAAATAGGATGATCTACAATACCTTCTCTAGGATGAGCTAGAACTACATGCCAATGGCCATGCCAGAGGCATCCACATGTACGTGAAAAGGTATATTCCATGAAGGAAAATGTAGAATAGGTGTCGTAGTAAGCCTTTCCTTTAATGCTTTGAATGCGCATTGTTGTGGTTCTCCCCAATAGAACTTGCCTTTACCCTTTAATAACTCCTCCAAGGGCACGAAATCTTAGCATATCCTTTGATAAATTTTCTATAATACCCTGTGTGGCCCAAGAATCCACACACCTCACTCTGACTAGTAGGCTCCTCCAAGCCTAAAATGACTGACAACCTTAGTTGATCTACTAACAAACCCTCCTTGCAGATGATATGCCCTAGCAGAGTTCCAAAAGGTGTAGCAAATACACACTTCTTGATATTTAAAGAGATGCTTAACTATCTCTACACCTCTCAAACATTAACCTCAAATTGTCACAATGATCCTTGACAAGCCCATACATGGTCCAATCATCCAAGTAAACCTACAAGAATTTGTGAATAAAATCCTAGAATGCTTGAACAACATGCATGAAAAATACTACAGTGCATTCTTCAATCCAAAGGGCATCACCATGTATGCAAAAATTCCCCATTCAATGGTGAAAGTTGTCTTCTCTTGATCTTCTTTAGCAATTCTTACTTGATGATACCTAAAAATCCATCTTGTAAAAGAGTAAATTTCATGCCCCTACAACACCTTCCAATATTTCTTCAGTGAATGGTGTAGGGAAAGGATCAATCACACATGCAACATTCAGCTCCATGTAGTCCACACAAATCCTGATTCTTCCATCTTTCTTTATGTTGATTACCATAGGGCTAACCCACTTTGATTCCTCTATGGGCTCAATGATGCCAGATTTCAACATCTTGTCAATTTCTTCTTTAAATTTTATGCGCATGTTAGGGTTCATCCTGTAAGGTCTCTTCCTAACCGGGTGCACACTTCCTTTAACTTAATTTTCATCTCACCCAAAGATTCATGCACTCCTTTCAACTCATGGTAGCCTCTAGGAAACAAGTCTTGAAATCACGTAATAACTCAATTATCTTAGCCACTTCAGAGTCAGACTAGTAATCTCCAATTATGGCCTCCTTAGGTTCAACATCCATTCCAATGTTCACTTTCTTCATCTTCATAGGTTCATGGTAGGTGGTGCACCCTTCTCATCCACACTATCTAAGACCTCACGTGTACCCTCTAAATGATCTATGTCCAAATTTTCCACTTCTTCATCATCCACCATGTAGACCATCTTTCCTTTCTCCTTCTCTAGGAAAGCACACTCAAGTTTTCTATCTGTCTCATCTACTTCTTCAAAATGTGCTTCTAGGTCTGACTCACCAAATAACTCCTGAATGAGTTCTTCAGCCTTTGCACTATCTCCCATAGTCAAGCACTTCATAACCTGTAATGCCTCATTCACCGAGGTTTAGTGGAGAAGTAGTCAAAAGTCTGGATCATACCTATAGTCAAGTCTTTCCAATTTCCAGTCTCTCTATTCAACTCATATAAACATACCATGCACGCACACAACACCTCACAAGGTGAAATAAAGTTTGTGCACCCACAACGAAAGGTGGTAAAGCTTCTTTCCTCTTCTAGAGTCTCTCACACTCTACTAAACGTGGTGTTGAACATGATTATTACCATGATATTCACATATTTGAGTAGGTGCATTACTTCTGAGAAACCTTGTTGATAGGGAAATTCTCACCTCTCTCCATTCTATGAGATTATCCCTATGAACCATCCACCAACACGCTGTTGTCCCACGCAGGGTATAAACTAACATGTTCCTTCTGTCCACCTGATCCTTCCACTGTACTTCCATGGCTCATAGAATACCTTAGGGTTTCCTTCACTAGTGTACCGGGTACATGGTTGTTTCCTAACCACCTAACACAATGTGGCCTGCTTACGCGCGTGTATTGTGCTTCTTACCTCACGCCCAACCATCTCATAAGTGTCATGTGCCCAATTGTCACAGAAATACTTGTAGTATCACTGATGGACTGTGCATCATCCCACTAGAGAATTCCTTCCTTAGATGGCTCAAGTACTTCCGGATCTCGAATGGTGCACACATAAATTTTGTTTCAGGTCTTCTTCACTTAAGGGCTCAACATAAGGTGCATATTTCCCATCATCAAAGGGATAATAACTCATTCTTCCTTGTTCTCAAAACTGATATATCCCTTATTGAACCAGATCAACATTATTTGCATAACACCAAGGGCACCCAAGTAGAGCTAGGAAGTTTTCCGCTTCTGCAAGTGCTAAGACCTCAAAGTCCCTAGTGAACTTGGCCCCCTATATAGTAATGGATGCATCCTTCAAGACTCCAATTGGCATGGCCTTAGTTTGATTTTCCATATACAATACATTGGAAGATGGCTGTAATGGAGGTCTTCCCATCTAAACCCATGCATCTAAAGTAAGCACATTCACTTCCACGCATGTCAATCAAAATATTTCTCAAAATCCATCCATCCACAACAACATTCAGAGTGATCTCCTTGTCATAATCCAAGCTATGAGGAGGGAGATTAGCATGCAAAATTTGCCATCCATTCTCAATACTAATGCGCATGGAGTGTTTCCTTTAACCAACTCCCTAGTAATGGAATAATGTTCCTGACGCAACATCTTGCATACTTCCTTCAGATCATCAACATCCGACTGAAAGTCTTCAGCTTGCCTTCTTTTATTCCAACTTCATGATTTCCTTTAAACATTGTATTTCACCCTACATATTTCTGAGTACCTCCATGGTTTCCTGATAAACCTCCTTCTGATGTGTAGGGTCTTGGATATTTTACATGTAAAACCTCCTCCTTAGTAATGGTAGGCTTTTGTTGCAATGTTTCTCTGTACGCACAAGCCTCAATCGCATGTAGTAATCTTCACAGGTACCATCTCAGGATCTAGTGCTAACTTTGACATCCATTGGTTTTCCATGACATGTTGTATTCTAACCATCCATGCACCCTTGTTCTCTTGTTTTTGCTTCTTTCTCAGATGTTCATATAAATCCGGAACTCTTCATAGTTATGATTCTTTCCACAAAAAGAACAAGTAACGTTCTGAGGACACTCACGCCTATAATGGTCAAGAGATCCACACGTATAACATGTTCCATGAGGGAACTCACCTCATCCACCACCACGACCTCACCTTTAATCCACCACGGGTATCCTCGACCTCTACCACGACCTCCCTCAAAGTGCCCTTCATTATGATCATAATGCACCTTGAGTGTGATCATGATCATGTTGCTCACTTTTATCCTTAGAGTTATTCACAACTCCAATCTATCTATCATACACCAATATCAATGGCATCATGGATCTGATCAATCAACCTGTAATCTTCAGTATTGTGAGTTGTGGACCAAAAATCTTACAGTAGCAGGACACATTCTTCCTTATCACGTGTTGCAATAATGGGCAATGGCTCACATCATGGTCTAAATGACATATCTCACAATCTAATAATAAGGAGCACACCGATCTACGTGAGGACAACTATCCTTAGTATGCCCTCTACTTCACAATCTGTGCACCAAATTCCACTGTGTGTCTCATGTGTTGTATTGGTGATAGTTTCTCCAACTATTTTTCCATTGCTGCAAATATGAGCTTCCAAGAATGGGCTCACTCCAATGTCTATGCTCCCGACTACCCTCGGTCATGTAAAAGTTACTTCAAGTGCCTCACGCATGGGTCTCATATAAGTCTTATGTGAGAGCACCCTCCTAAAAGGCATGATCAAGCCTCCGATGAACCACTATGCATGTTGAATTGCATGGATATCATAAGATAGTTTAGACAAGAGTGTTTTGAAATGAGCATCATATTCCCAAACACTCTCAGTAGTGCCCTACTTGATATCCTTGAGCACACTTATACTTTTCTACTCAAACTCAGGGATATAAAATTCTTTAAGGAAAAGCATCTCATAACGTTGTATAATCCACACAAGTCTGATCAGGGTCAAACTTCATATACCAGCTATGTGCGTGTCCTACAAACGTAGTTACAAACTGACTTGCCTTGTGCTCTAAAGTTGTAATTCCTTTCGTGTGCCATAATATCTCACACATATGGACATGCTCAACAACATCTTCTATTCCCCTATACTCTAGGAGACGAAGTGACATCTCCATGTAAATATTCTGGGGCTGATGAGGACCATGCCCACTAGATCCAAACCTCCTATGTTACCTCCACCTCCAGATCCACTAGATCTACTAGATCCCGAGCCACCTGTGCCTCCTGATCCTCCCCCTATAACAGGAATTGAACCAGAGGATGCACTTCCTTATGTCCCAATAATGGTGCTAAACTAAACTCCCATAGTCTATGAAGTTGCACTACTCCCATGTGAGTCCAAAGTTTTGTGCCTGTGTTCTGTGCCGATGATGCACCTAAAAGGTACCTCCAACCGGACCTCCAAATAACAAGGAAGACATCTTGCCCAACCATAAATGTACTTGCTATTTGATTTACTCCTTGAAACTTTGATAAGTCAACTTTACCTCTTACTACTCTACTACCCAAACTAGCTTGTTGACTACTAGTTGTACTAGAAACTGGAAAACCAAGCACAAGGGCTAGGTCACCAGGTAGATTCAGATGTGCACCCATGGCCCATGTTGTCTCTATTGGCACACTCTCATAAGAGGTCGATGAGGGTTCCTTCATGCTTTCCCAAATGGGGAGTTCCAGATGCTCTGCTCCACGTCCTCTTGCGTGAGCTCCAAATCCTTCACGAGCCATCTCTCTCCACAATGCCATCCATTCTTTGTAAACCTCACATTGCTTCTCTAAATCCTCTCTCACATCTCATTGAACTTAAGCTACCTTTCTTCTCTTTTCCTCTCTCTTACGCTAGGTCCACCATCCTTCACCACACTGCTCCTGCCCCCACATGGTGGGGGTTTAGCTAGCCATCGACTTCTCTTCCAAATTCAAGGTTACCATCAAGATCTTGATCACCAGTGGAATTCCATGTAAATATGATCCCCTTGGGATAACATAAAAATTGAAACTCAACTACCTCCGACAAGAGTAAGTGGAAATTGAGTACTCCAAAATATATCTATTTAGAACACCACGAAACCAAGTATCCACAACGCACATCCAAATTAGATCAACATCATAGAGAGCCTGAAATTCTTCTTGCATCCAAACAAGTGTGCAAAACCTCCAATTCCTTTTAGATGCATAAGAAACCAGCCACTCATATAGTTCTATGGGAAAGATAGCAAAAGAAGCTCTCATATAAGCAAGTCATACAGATTTTGCTCAACCCACACGCGTGCATCAAACTCATCCAATGTTGAATCTCTGAGCGTATTCTTCTTCCAGATCTACTATCCACTCCTCAACACTTGCTAAGGTCAACCGATACGTCTTCATCACGTAACATCCTAAAAATAGCTTGAGAAAGAGGTCTCGATAATGGAACCAATGATGCAACCTAGAATTCACTGTAAATGACCTAGGCACGTTGACACATCACTCAGCCTAAGCTGAGCACTCACCCAAAGCACGCAAAAGGCACCAGGTCCCTCTTTAGAGTTGCTTGTATAAAATGTTAGCATGATAGTGCATATGTATATTCAGATTCATAACCAACAGTAAACAATCCACAATGCATAAACCAATCTAGATCTTAGAATATATATAAAGATGAACTAAACAATGACTATAACAAGATTTACCATACAAGAACCAGTTTTAGTCATGTTCAACACCATTATCCAGCCAATATGATCCATTGTATTAAATACTTGTAAAACACAGAAGCTTCATACATTATAAAGGTATCTCCATGAGTCATGCACATGACAAAACCAACAACATAACTCTACAATAATTGACACACCCTTAACCATGCAAATCAATACATATATATATAGGGGTGGGGACTTTCCCTTCACCGCCCATGCACTATCTCAAAATAGGCCACATGCTAATAATAGCCATGTGCCTTTACAAAAAGGATGAAAAACATGCAAGTGCTCTAACAATAGACTTCCTATAGTTAACTCTGAGTAGAAATCCTATTATTAGCCTAAACTATAAGTCTTCATGTTTTTGTGTGCTCAGTACGCTAACTCCAAAAATTACCTTAAAAACAACTTTCCTGATCGCAGCCTAACTGCTTGCCATGATGTAGTGTCGCGCGCTCTTCTAGCGCCCTGCATTCGCGCACCCAACATTTAGCCCGTTTTTGTCCATTCAACAATTTTGGAAAAGTGGAAAAAATGGCCTTCGCGCAGTATTGCGAGAAATGCGGGTGAATGAAGGAACAATGGAACAAGTTCCACGAGCTCATTGGGTTCCCTACAATCATCTTTGGTCACAATGATGGAGGGTTTAGTGAATTTACTATGTAGTGTGGGCGGGTGATGACATGCGGGAACCTAAAGAACAAATGGAACAAGTTTCGCAGACTTGTTAGTTCTCCACACCATCTTTTTGGCCGACGAGAAAAAGAGTTAGGCGTTGATGTGATGCGAGAGATTTAGCTATGCGAACAATGGATCGACAAAGGGATAGGTTCCTCGGGGTTCTTTGTTCCCAGCGGGATGGCTATGCCACAATGAAGCAAGGGGTTTGAGTTTAGGTTATGTGTTATGGAGTTAGAGTGATGCGGGGAACTAAGGTCGGAGTGGAATGTTCCATCGGGAGCTTATTCCCCTTAAGGCGATGACGGGCCGCAACATAAAGAAAATGTGAGTGGAGTAGAGTGAAAGGTGAAGGTGGGTGGTGAGTGTGTTGTGGGGAGATAACGACCCGTGGGAACTAAGCTTCCGAGTGGAACCATTCCACGGTTTCACCCACGACTCGAAACTCCGACCACTAAATAAATCAACGAGCAATGATACGGAAAATGATAGAACAAATGGAACACTTCCACACTGGCCCATGTTCTCTGATCTGTCGTTCCATCCACATGACAAAGGGAAAAATTGAATTAAAGCAGATTGTGGAAGTACATTTGGAACCCACGTTCCTCCTAGACCCCCTTGAATTCGCATGGGCATATCTTTTCCCAGTTGTTCAAATTTGACAAATTTTATATCGTTGGAAAGGTCTCTTCATGCTCTACACATTGGCAAGTAATGAAAATATGGAGTTAGGTGAGGGTAGGTGGGAGAAATGAGGAAAACACTTCCAATATTTGAAGATGCAAGCCGAGCGGTTGAACAACTAGATTTAATGAGGTATGGTGCCCATTTCTTCCTCCACAAGCAAGACATCATGGAGAAATGGCCTTGACCATGTACCTTTTCAAACATTTAATGCAAGTTGTTGGTGGCTGAAAGTAAAAATTTGAGTTCCCTCTATTTTCCCTCATCTCTCTCTTTCCCGTTCTCTATAAAATGTAAAGTGATGCTCATTTGTAATGTTGAACATTCTGTTAATGTAAGGGCATCACACAAGTGCTGCACAAGTGTTCTCCTTTGAGTTGTAGGCCTCAAATTTGGACATCTTGGACGGTGATTCTCACCTTTTCTCCTTCAATGTAATGGATTGTGCATATTTGAAGCAATAAAATACTTGTTTTGTGGCTATTGATCTGTTCTAGCTTGTGTTCTATTGCATTTTTGTGCCTTTCATTGCATCTGCAGGTATATTGTGCATCTCATGTTCTCCTTGTAGGGTTTAAATATGTTGTGCTCCATGTAAATGGTGGTTTGAATGTTGGTTTGGACTGTGGCACTCAAGTATGGCCTCTCCTTCATCATTTTCTTCCATTTTCTCTTATCTGAAAGTGCCTTTCCCCTTTTTCTTGGTCTTTGTCACACCTCTTTAGTTTAGGATTTTAGTTTATGCATCTCCTTCTCACACCTTTGGTCCTTGGAATCATAAAGTAGAATTAGTTAGCTGCATTTCCTTCCTTAGGAGTAGTTTAACATTAAGATTAGGTTGAGGAACCAACATTCTCTACGGAGTTTGTCTCAAGTAGCAAGTCCCACAACTTGAGAGACAATCCCATGTTACCCAAAAATACCGATTGCTCATCCACACATACATGGCAAATCGAGAGTGTTGTTTTTGGTGATAACAAACACTTATTTAAAAAAATTGTTAGTATTTTATGGCTAAAACCACGGAAACTGTCTAAACGACAGACACTTTAATCCCTAAATGTAGGAGTGGATCAAGGACATGCAAAATTTGAAAATCTACAACGAATAATTTTGACAAAATTAACCATTCCCCCAATCTTGTTAATAGTGTATAAATAATACTAATTTTATATTTTTGAAGGGGCAAAATTGAAAAATCACCCATTTAACACTAGACGTAGCCAAAGGAAGATCAACGTAACTCTCTTATATTTTTAATATAATAGGTGGTCCTAATAGTAAAATCACCGTTTTTAAGAGGCACAAGTGAACATCAAGAAGAAGAAGAAGAAGAAGAAGAAGAAGAAATTTTAACGTCCACAAGGCTACCAAAGACAAACCTATGGGACAACAAATCTCACTAACGATCTTTCGACTTTCGGACCCCCTGTTGGTGAGCTTGATAATCAACTCCCTTGTTTTTTCTACTATATTTTTGCTGAAAATATCTTAAAGGAGTGTAGTAGCCACTCTGCTAGCAAACTGGTCCCTAATGTCCTTATAAGCATTACAGTCCAACATGGAATGTTTCTTTGACTCCATTGCGCCAAATGCACAAAAACACAAATTCTCTCTTCCTATGTCTCTTTAGGTCTTTTCCCGTACTTAGATTCAAAGACACCATCTCTCAAAATAATTAAAAAAGAAAAAAATTACCTAGGAAAGCACCGCAAATATAAAAATAAATAAAATACCAACTATAAAATCGCGGTAACCTAAAATAGTACTAAATAAAAAGTCAAATGATGCAGACTCCCGAGTCGCCGACAACAGTTACTTACCTAAAACCAGTTTCTCTGCGGATTCAGATTTCAATGGCGGCGGCGGCGGCGGCAGCGGCAGCGGCAGCAGCAGCAGAAATGGAAGTGATTGAACACTGCGCCGACTTTTTACAACCCACGGTCACACGTGCTCACAGCCCGCGGTCCTATGCGCTTATCGTCCTCAATTATCTGCTCCCTTCTCTCACTCCAGCTCTCTGGGACCGAGGTACACACACTAATTCTGCACCAGAAGATTTTTAAAATTTTTGTGGGGATGAAATTCGAGCGAGTTTTGATTTTTTTTTAAATGTATATTTTGAGAGTAGGAAAGAGAGAATGTGTGTTATGCAGCGCAGCTACGGATATGTGCAGACGGAGGAGCCAATCGCCTGCACGACGAAATTCCTAAATTTTTCCCCATGGAAAACCCCGCCCTCATTCGGCAAAGGCATGCATCTGACCCTTAAATTGGCCGTAATATTGAATATCTTTGCTTAGTTTTCCTGAATAAAATTACAGTAAGTGTGAATTGATCCCGTATAATTATACTTGCTTGTGTTGCCGTGTCAATTAATACTATGATTCACGAAGTGTGATTCAAAACGTTAATTTTTTTAGACCATGAAATTGCCCTTATTATCCGGGGATATTTTGTAGCAATTTTGATCGACTGAGAAGGTTGATAGGCAGTGGACCTTTAAGACATTCATGTGTGCAATTATTCGAGGAATTCAACTGATAGGTGGTCCTTGGAGAGGAATGAGCATTGGCGAACCCCTCAAGCGATGCCGGAGTTTTTAGGCACTGACCTTATATGACTTCCTTCAAACAATAGTGGGAAGTGATTCTTTAAACAATAGGGAGAAGGGTGAGCGTCAGTGTACCCCTCATCCTGCTTAGGCACTGAGCTTATAGACCACTTATTTGGTCAAGGACTTCCTTTGATGGATAGGGAGAGGCTTAGAGAAGTGAGCTTCAGTGAACCCCTCAACTAACCTCACGGCTTGTAGGTGCTAAGCTGTTAAACTATTTATCTGGCCGACTACGGACATTCACTAAGAGGGAGAGGAGGGAGGGTCAGAGCACCACTCTTCCTGTCATTAGAGGTCCTTTGACCAAGGGGAGAGGACCTTTAAGGGGCCCGTGGAAGTTCGAAGTTTGTAATTATCTTTGACCATAATTTTTACCTCAATTGCAGGACTTTTATCTCGTTTTCATTTCTGATAGTCCGTATAGTTTTGACGCTAATAATTTTTAGGTTTTCTTGTGGTTCTGTAAAATTGCAAAGCAGAATGTTAAAATACATCAGTTTGGATATGCAATAGGCTATGTCCTCTGGTTTTTATTCTATTTTATTGGTCTTATCATTTCATGATGGTGCTATTGCAGAAATAATTAATAATCCTTTTGGTGTGTTGGTGAAATAATTTGTCATGTACAAGGTAGGAATTTGCAGTGAGGAGAGGTAAAGGGAGTTTAGGGAAATAAGGAGAGAGAGGGTTATTGTTGTGAGTAGGCTTATAGAATTCACATACAATAACCGGAGTAGGTCCACATTCAATTAGAAGAACACAACAATGCTAACAATGATAAGACTAACAAATCATAGACACAAATTCCATTGATTCATTTATCAAAGGCAAACACCTTTCTTGGTTTTACAAGATTATCATGTATACAAAGTTGGAAAGTAGAGAGAGAGAGTAGAGGAGAGGAACATAAGCAAAGGAATAGAAGAATTGTAACTTTTATTGCTTGATGTAGTAGTGGTAAATCTCAACAACATACAATCAATCAACAATTGCCAACCCTTTTGGAATGGAGAAGCCATTCCAATTTATAACATTACAAATGTCCTTTCATCTCCCCCACATGACTTTTCACTTCCCTTCATCACTTGTGACCTTCCACATTCCTAGGAATGGAAAATGAGTCCTTTTCTTATTGATGAAAAAGGACTCTTACAATATTGAATTGAAGGTCACTTAAGTGAATAAGACAAAATAGGGAAAAAGTGCATTCTTAATGAGAAATTAGAATATAGAGAGAGAACAAGGAAGAGAGATAAAGAGAGAGAGGGGTTGACCAAATCCAATGAAGATGAAGCTTTTGATGGATCTTTGAGGAAATGCTTCATGAATGAGAACCTTGACCTCTGACCACTTGTTGAACTAAACATTGTGATTGCATATGCTTCCTCCTACGAGATGCAAGAACACTCCAGAGTGTTGAAAGAGTGTTTAGAAACATTGTTGCGAGACATGGCAATGTGAGCTTGGATGACTTGCTGACATCACTCATGATGGTTCTCTCCTGATCTCACAGTGAGAGTGAGGCTCACTTTCTTGCTTCTTAGACTTTCACAATTGACCCCAGTGATCACGAGAGACAACTCCATGATGCTCAAACTTTTTGATGCTTATTCTTCTCTTACTTGAAATAGGCCTTCATCATGCGGGTGAAAGGATTACCCCTAATGAAATTCTTGTCATGTGGCCACCCATTGGAATGAAATGAGGTGATGGCAATGTCCTTCCTTCTTGAGGCATGATCACACCACAAGGTTTTAGGTGAGTGTTTAAGAACACTACCAAGTGGATGGCAGCAAATGAAACAAAGATGATTGCCCATTCTTGTAAATATGATGCTCCAAATGAAGATCATCACCTTCTTACCTTTCTTGGCTCCATAATCCTCCTTGAATGGAATCAACTCATACACCTCCTGCTCACATGTCTCTCATGGGAATAGATGATCTCTCGATCCTTCACACATGATGGTCTTGGATGCCTTGGTAGCTTGGACTAGCTCATCTGGCTTGTTCCTTGAAGAAGGTTTTGAACATAATGGCGGAGTCAAGATATGGAGATCATCAACTCACTCCTTGAGTCTCACATTTCACTCACTTTCCTAACCATGAGTGGAAACATCCTTATGGTGTTTGAACACCCTCTTTCTCAATTGCTCCTCATGGAGATGGTTTTCCTCTTCTTAATAACAAGATTGATCCTCTGAATGGAACTTGAAGGAATGAATGAGAATGAGTTCCATGTTCTTGTCCTCCACACTACATTGAAATACTACAAATTCCACCTTCTCTGAATTGCAAGATGTGAGCTCATTATCAAACATGGATCAAGTGTTTAGAAACACTTCTCGAGGTATGCATTGCTTGAGATGACTTCCATCCTCACTCATGAGCTTCACTCAACATGCTCATGATGATCATCCTCTTGATGACTTTGAATTTCAATGGAGCTCTTGATTCTTTTCAAACTCTTTATCGACCTCATGATTTTCCTAATTGCACTCATTATCCAAATGAACACTGATCTTGTTCCTTGTCATAGTGTGATCTACATGATGTTCCTTTCATGAATGAATTCAATCAGAGTGACTTCCTTTTGCCACAATTAGAAAGAGTTAGATCATTCAACTTCTTTCATCGATGATGTTATGCAGAGATCTTTTCGAAATCTGTGTTTTGAGAGCCTACAGAGGGTTTTCTTTCTTGTTTAGGCCACAAGACACCTTCCCATGGTCTTGCGATGATGGCAAAAATCAATGAGATAAGCAAAATGGGAGTTGCCACAACTTTCTGAGCTCAATTCTAGGACTTACTATTTTTAGCAGGTCCTATCCAAGACTATTATTTTTAGCAATTTTTTACCATTTTCACTTCCTGATGTTTCTTGCATGTTTGGGGGGTTGCATACTAAGAATTCACCTCTTTTGACAACTTACTATTTTTAGACATGCCCCACCATGAACACATGTTATTTTTAGTAAGTTCACTACTAAAATATAGTGAACTTACTAAAAATAGTCTTATTGCAAAAAATAGTCTTGAAATTCTAGGTTTTATTCCAAGATTCCTTGCTCCAATTTTCAGATGATTCCCTCATCGGATGAGTGGGAAAATGAGATTTTCATCGAAGGGGCAAAATACTAAGAAAAACTCAATCCTCCATATCTTAAAAATCAGCCACCCCATCGTGTGCAAGAAACGGCTCGATGAAAGTAGATTTTTTGTGGATCATTCGCTCCAAGTTTTAGAGCTTTTCGCCTGCCGGATCTTCGGGAAAGTGCAAAATTCTTTGAAGAGGGCAGAATGTTGAGAGGAAACTCAGTCCTCAATATCCCTAAAAATCAGCTACTTCATTATGCAAAAATGGTTATGATAAAACTAGATTTTTTGAGAACTCTTCACTCCAAGTTTCGAGATGATTTTTGCTTGCCGGATCTTCATAGAATCAAAAAGAATTTTTTGTCATCTTGTTGCTGTGGTGTGACAGCCATTAATGGAGGTTGGAGGAGTTTTCAACTAGTAATTTCATGAAAATGACTAAATTGTGATTGTGTGGTGGGAGAGAAGTTTGAATGAGTTTTATGAAGTTTTAACTCACCTTGTTGACTACACCTTGAACCCGGGTTGAACTTGGGTTTAAATATGGTTTGCATATGGTGCAATTGGGACAATGGGGGACAATGGGGGCAGAGAAGTGCGCCTTGGAGCAAGATGATGACATGTGGCAGCTTGAGGTTCAATGAGAATGAGATGCATTTAACTTTTAACTTTACAACAAGCTTAACTTAACACTTGAGTTGCACCATGCCAAAGGGACAAAGGGACAAGGGGGGACACCTGGGACACCAAAGTGCGCCTTGAGCAAGATGTTGACATGTGGCATGGTGGAAATTTGGCTAAGTATGGATTTTAAGCTTCTCCCTCACTCTCACACACCTTAACTCAGCTTAGACTCAACCCGGTTAACCAGACTCATGTGGAGGGTCCAAGAGCTTCAAAAAGGCATGGGGCACATTTTCTTGTCCCTCTTGTCTCCCTGGGGGGAGGGGACAATGGGGACACAAAAGTGTGCCCATGGTGAGGGAGTGAGGGCACACTTTTGTGTCCCTCATGTCCCCCTTGCACTTTGGGTGCAAATGGGACACACGGGACAAAAGGGACACACATGGCTCCAAAGTGTGCCTTGGGAGGAGGATGAGGGTGCACTTTTGTGTCCCTCATGTCCCCTTTGTCCCCAAGGGACAATTGGGACACAAAGGAGGTGAAAAGTGCACTTGGGCTATTATGGGAAAGCCAATTTTGCATTAGATGTCCATAAATGGCAAGGAAACTTACTTTTTCACCACGAGGCTTAGGATAATGTTTTGGGGTCAAATCTTATATGATTTTGACTCCAAAACACATTCTAAGATCAATGGAACAACTTTTAAGACTTGATTCTGCATGCAACTCAAAATTTAGGTCCTTTTTTGTTCGGAACAAAGAGGGGTTGCTACTTGTTTGGAGTTCTTCATGAAACCTTCACACCTCAGTAAAATAAAATTCTCATAGAGAATTTCAATGCCTTTTGCCTTTTCCTTTTAACTCCTTACGGAGCTCTTGGAATCATCCGGAGAAGTTAGGATTCACCATTTGAACACTTTTTCCTTGCACCTAGAAACTCGTTGTTGAGCAAATTGTCCTTGAATGAGCAAATCTTTCCTAAATCTTCCTAAATTACTTCCAACACTTTCAAGACTCCCCAAAACCACCTCCGGATGCTTAAGACCTTTTCTGAACTCTCCGGAGGGTGTATACAGGCTCCAATGGCCAAAATTAGCCTTTCTAGGCTTCCAGTAAGACTAGTCTTCCATTGAACTTCACTGAATCAATTGATGAACCTTATCACACTTCTTTGCACATTGAGACATGTCTACCAAATGCATTAGGACTATCTTCAAGGCCAGGATGATGATGTCATAGGAGGCAGGTTGGCTAGGGGAGGGGTTCAAGAAGATCGAAAGGCAAAATTTTACATTGTGGCTTAGTTGTCATGCTTTGAATTTTTGATTTTTTGGTTGGTCATTTTGCATGACAACATGGTGCTATGAAAATGCTTTGTTTCCATTTTTATAGTACAAAGCGACTTATTAATCCCTTCTTTTGTTAATACTTATGTGAAAGACTTCATGCTTTGGCAGTCCATATTTTTGAAATGAATTAAACATAAAAATATTTATTTTTCAATAAATATGTTACATTTTTCTTCCAAATTGGGCGTAGATGGCTACTTCAAATATTACTTGTGCAAGTAAATACAACTTTCTATCCAACTTATTTTCACCCACTGCCGGTTGCACATGCACTCGTGACTCCCATATAGTTGGGGTGGATTTACACTGCTCTTTATGATGCAATTAATTTTCTATAACTGCATACCAAGTCTAATTTCCCCTCCGTTTGACTTCCCGGTGCCTCTTTCTATGTTATCTATTTCTATTCATTTTTATCCTGCCACGACAGGACAGAACGGTCTCAGACCAACTTTATTTATATATTACTTTTCTATTTCTATGTAATTCAATCTTTATGCCACAATGAGAATAAGATCTTAATTTTTCTATTCTTTAAACTTTATATCACACCAATAAAGCAACATCAAGGTTGCTTGGGTGTACATGCGAGGGTGGGCAAGGTGCGGGTACACAGCACCTGCTATGGACACCCAAAACTTGGGTATGCGGGTTTGAGAGTATGCAAGGTGCAAGGGTGCGGGGTGTGAGGGTAGCCAAGTTGCAAGGTTGTGAATCGTTAAAACTTAGCTATGCTAGATACAAATACAATCATAACTTTGTAAAACACAGCTGCTGTAAAACGCTTTGCCTTTATGTTTTAACTTTAGTCTTTAAGCTTTTGCTGTTCCGGTTAGCTTTTAGGGTTAAAACCTACCGGTTATAATTTTTTTATTAAAGGTTCTTTTTGTTTTACATGTAAAATTAGGAGGGTATGGGATTAAATTTTAAAAAATGCACATGGGTGTGGGGCGTGTGGCATTTTGTACCAGGTGTGGGAAAAGCATAGAAATGAGTGTGCCTCAAAAACGGGTGGGTATGTGCACTTGCACAACATTGAGCAACACAGCCCAAAGCTTTTGAGTGGAGGTCTTTTTGAGGCCATCCTTTGCAGCAAGGCGTGCACATTTTTGTTTCTCAACATATTTACGCGTGTTTAGTACTCCACAATTTGCCTTATTGGTTATTTTATTCGAAGTTATGTTTCATCAACAAATGTTTAATCTCAATTGGCACATTATCGGAAGTTCATTCTTTAGGGTATGGGGCAGAACTGTAGAATGCTCCATGGTTGTTGTCATGGCCCCAAAATTCTATGAGCAGCTAAGTATGTATGGTGGTTCACTGATGTTTTGCCCCAGGTTTGATATGGCTGTACAAAAAAATATATATTGTTGAAAATATAAAAATATTAGCAAATAAATAAAAATAACCACAATATGCATAGAATGGACAAAATTAACCACAAACACTAGTAATAAAATATTAAATGAATATACAAAATTAACCATAATATGCACATAATAAACAAAATTAACCACAAAACACTACTAATAATTGATAATTCAATGCCAAATGTTATGATAAATCAAAATGAACCATGTTTTATAGTATTTGTTTAAAAATAGACAAATAATCCATGGTCAAACTACATAATGTACATGCAAACTTGAAATAAATAATCATATTGCTCTTCATTGAGAGCATCAACATCATCATGTGGTTCATTAGAACCACAAGTAATAGCAACTCCAATGCCACGCCCACTAGCTGCACCATGCGGGTCCTGTGTAGAAGTCTCTTTCCCCTCTCCATTGATGTTGATGAATGCAATCTATGACTTTACATCCCAATTGTAGTGGGCCTCCTTGTGTGACGGGAGCTGCAATTTGGAATGCACATAGATCAATTCCTCTGCCTCTTTGGTTTCCAATTAGCTGTGGTTAACTGAGTGGAAAAGGAACCCACAAACTATTGAGGCAAAGCCAATGCAAAATCATTTTGATTATTTAATTTATTAAAGTAAAAACTAAAATTGAATGCTAGGAAGCAATTTTTTTCAAAGAGTTTAAAATCTTAGCTGTGATAAAAATTTGATGGCAAGAGGTTGCATGTGCATGGATCCTTGCTCATTGAGGTACCAACAGTTATGAGAATCCTTGTACTTGTCTCAAAGAGCACACTAAGGTCGTGACTTGTGATGGCATGAAATTCTGAAACTTACCTGCAATTGTCTTATTAGGATCAAGTACGATTGTAGTGACTGCTGCGTTATATCTATCATTAACTTTGACATCCTCGTGTGGAACTACCCTCTGGTAAAAACAAGGATCTCAATGCTGTAGTATTTTGGAATAAATGCAAAGGCAAGAGATGCCACAAGATGGTCATTTTATTCCACCATTCAATAAGATATTTTTTCAACTTGATTGAAAAGGCTTTTTGAAGGATCTTACTCTTTTGCTACTATAATGGTCCTCATGATTTAAATCATCAAGTCAATGCCATCATAGATCTCGCCCAAACATGGCTGGTCCGTATCAGCAAATATGATCATACTCATGATAAGCTTAGTAAAACTAAACATGCAATTTACACAAGCCCACTAATCATTATCAAGGATCAATGGTTTCACATTTTGGGCCCTCTCTATTTTCGATTACCTCCATACAACTCAAAGGTTATTTGCACAATGCTTATCACATTTTCCAAGTCGCCTCAAGACAGTTACGAGTGAGGCAAATCTAGTCAAAGGAGTCTAATATAAAATTAAAAAAATAGAATTTAAATAACTCTAAAAAATCTACAAGTTACAACATTGTCTACATATAAAAAAGCGAAAGATTGTTCTGTTGGCATGTGATTGATGAGTTGTCATTGATGCAAAAGGCACATTAATGACAAAGTAGGATGAATGAGAGCTAGAGGATGAGTGTGGTGAGGCACGACAAGACACAACATGAGAACACCTGATGCAAACTGACTTCTTGAGGAGCTGACTTCCCGAGGCAGGTTAAAATGATGAACACAAGAGCACATGAGTTGAATCAGTAAGACTAGCTCATTTAAGCAAGCCTAATCCCTAGGCCTAGTTAGCAAAGTGACATGGAATGGTGGAGTGAAGGCTTTAGGCTGATGATGAAGCATGGTAGAGACACGGGACACATGATAGGACATATTTAAGGGGCCACATGATGAAGAACAAGACAGACATGATGAGTTACAGTGTAAACTAGCTCATTTAGGCCTATTTCAAGGACCTAGAATGGGTGTATGAAGCAAAACAAGCTATGGCAAGCCAAGTTAAGCAAGAGGAGGGTGTAGGGACATTATAGAGCGCATGTAATAGGTGCTACAAGGTATAATTCAGCTGGTATAGGCATGATTAAGGCCTTAGGAGGACTGTTCTTGAGAACAAGTCAAATATACATGCACAAATCATAATGGATAATGTGATTCAGACTAGGGCAGACAAAAGTAACCATTGGAGACCATGGAGGAGGTAATCATGAAGGTGTGGATCAAGTTTGAGGACTGGAGAATGATTTTGGAGCAAGATATTGAAGTTTTTCCATTACTGGGTTTTGGGAAATGTAGTTTCCCATTCAAAGAGCAACTTTGGATGCTCACCCTGAATTGTACGTTTTGCATGTGGCTTTCAGGGATGTTGATACATTGAACTAAGAAGCTTTTACAAAAAGAATGGGGTTAAATGAATGTGTATTTTTATGAACAATGGTTAACAAGTTAAACTGCTTTAAACCCTAGTAAAACCCTTGCAAGTGAGCAATGGAGAAGATTGACACGGTAAGGCCCTCAAATGGAACTATTTTGCTTGTTTATGGATTTGAGCATGTAGAGAATTCATCAAAGCTTCTTTTCATGGTGGTTTGAGTTTATGACAGTTGGTGGGCCCCACAAGAAAAAACTTGTTTTGTGAAGAATTCAGTATACAGGCAAAAGTTGCAAAGGAACCTATGCTCAAATTTTTGGATGATGCTGGGGATGTGTACAAACTATTCATGACATGTGCAGGGCTAGTCCTTTGGAGAAATTTGATGATTCAGGTGCATTTTCAGTCCTACCGCTAAGAAGGCTTAGTATGCAAGACCGGTCATGAAGGTATGAAGAGAAAAATGGTGATTTTCTTGTTGCAACAACATTCTATGATCATGAGAAGTTTGTTCAGGCCCAATATGGTGTGTGTATGCTCCTGAAGTGATTTGGTGAAAGGTTTTTGGTTTGAGACCTAATGGCTCAAAGTGCTCATTTTAAGCCAGTCAAGAAGGTCTAAGAAATGGAGGTGAAAGTGTGGTTTCCTCCACATAACTCATGCAAGTGAAGGTTCTAGAGTGAAGTAGAGGTCCCCTATGAAGTGTTACATGAGGTGATTTGGTTTGAGAACATATTTTGAAGTGCTTGATGTCTCAAGCACAAAACTGGTTTTTGGTGTCCTGAAACTTAGTCTGATCTGTCTCAGAAATGCAAGCATTCTCATGCTAAGATATTTGAAATAAAGCTTGATGGTAAGATTAAAAGTTGCACAAGGTCAAGAGCTTTCCAGAAAGGTATAGCATGAGTCATGAACAGGTGTTTGGACAAAGTTATACCTCATTTTGTGAAGACTAGTTTTTGGGTATGCAAACCCTTAAGAGACCTTGTTCTAATCTGCATGGCATGGATAACCTGAAGGTGCTAGTGTTGCTCCAAGTGCATGATGATATTGTAGACCTCTCTAAGGGTCCTCCATTTGATTTGCATTGCATGACATGAGTTTTGATGCTCCTTATACATCAAAGTTCAAGACTGTAATTTTTGGTCGTCCATGACTGAGTATGAAGCTAAAATGAAGGTTAAGGAAGAAATGACGAGTTTACAAGCATGAAGAGGAGTTATAGAGCTATAGGAGTCTTGTAATGTGCATGCATGGCTAGAATACTTGGCATAAGTCAGAGCAACTACAAGACAAAGTTTGCATGTTGAAGAGGAAGAAGACAAACTGACATGGCATTTACAAATGAAGAAGTCAGAGGTCAGTTTTGGAATCTTTTCAGTCCTTTCAAGTAGGCAACAAATTAAGGAAGGTGTTTCAATACCTTTGAAGAGTATGATGCGTCTTGATAAGCCATGAAGGATCAACATTAGTAACTGACAAGTCTGCTGGTGTAATGATTGCAAATTGGCATGTTTGTATGATGTCATTCTTTCTTCCTTGTACGAATTGTAGAGTGAAGGAGATGAAAGGTTTATGGAAGTTGAAGTGCAAAAGAATTTCAAGTGTGTCTCCTTCAAGATAAAAACACATTCTTGTGTATGAAGAGTAGTTGTTGCGGGATGGGAGCTAGAATGTATGAAAACTAGTGATATGAGGTGAAGGTGCATGAAAGAGTGAATATGAGAATATGTTGTTGAAGTCCATGTTGTTGAAGGAGTATGAAGACACGGAGAATGAAGGAAATTAAGGTGTATGCAACATGACTCCATGACTGCAATTTTGTAGCAGAATGAATGCTTGAGAAGGAAGGTGATAAGAGAAGATAGATGAGCTGAATAGGTGATCACAATTTGTTGTGTGAGACAACTTAAAGAAAAGTGATCAAAACATTTTGAAGAAGACTAAGTGGTGGCTTAGCAAACATGGAGTTGAAGCTTCCTTGTAAGTTGTAGCTTACAAAAGATCAAGTAGAAGCTTGATTGAAGTTTTGGGAGTTGTGGCTTCCAAGCAAGTAGTGGCTTGTAGAAGGTCAAGTGGTAGCTTGACTAAATTTTGAGTTGTAGCTTCAAGTTGAGTGGATACTCAACAAATGAAATCTTTGTAACATTTATAGGACAATTTTGTCCAAGTTATTTCATTGGTTTCAATGGGTTTTTCTCCCTTCAAGGGTTTCCCACATTAAATCTTGTCTCTCTATGTGTTCTCCTGTTGATTTCTTGTGAATGGTGTTGTGGTTTCATCATAACAAAGTAAAGAAAATTGAATTATCTTTCAAATTTTGAATTAGCACTTGATTCACCCCCTCTTAGTGCCTATAATTTCCAACATGTTCTACTTACTTTTAACTTGCTCAAACTTCGAAAATGACCTGAAGATAGCTTGTGATATGTGATGATTGGTAACAAAACATTTGGATTTTATCAGCCTCGATATTCACTTGTTTGATCTACTCTATTCTTTGGCCCAAATTTCGCATCATTAGATTGAGTGAATGAATGACATAAGATGTCCAAAATATTTGCTTGTACCTTGCCTCAATCACATCCTTGTAACTTTGCAATTGTTAATGCTGTCCATTATGGCTTGGGCAATATTTTGAGGCCCCACCAACTCAATGGATTCTATAAGGATCTTGGCAATGAATTGTTCATTCGTTTTCCCCTCATAGTCACTGACTTTTTATAACATTGCCTGTTTAGGTCACATGACAATCACAATAATCAAGGGCATGTTATTGTAATCTTCACATCCATTGGAAATGATGGACACCCTTGTTTTGTTCCAAGATTTCTTAATGAGATGTAATAAATTTTCTACGTCTTGTTCGCTTTCCCAATAAGTGCTGTTGCTTTTTCATAGCCAGTGCCTGCGCATCCTTGAGGGGTTTCATTTATTCATCTCACCATTCCCTGGTAGTATGGTGACCTAATGAGGTTTAATGGAAGCCATTGGCGTAAATACATTGCCCGATGAGCTCATTGGCAATTTCCCTGTACTCATTCTCAAATGCCATTTTCATTGGGTCCACATCTTTTATTCTTTTGTGGATAGGAGGAGCATCTTCTTCGTCGAAAGAGGGTATCATAAAAAAAGATGTGAAGTGGCCACAATTGGGGTATGACATGGAGCAATGGGTGGTTTGCTAAATCGAGATCCTTTCTTTGACAAAGATGCTTTGATTTTGAGGTAATCACTTGACCCACTTTATCTTGCTCTTTGATACATGCAAGAATATTTGTTGTTGGCATTCCATTTTTGTATGGCCCAATGCAAGCTCTGATTTGTTGTCCAGTCATTGCACACAAATAGGCTTTTACTAGACCACATGATTCATTGTATTCAATTTTGTACTCGTTGCAGCGCTAAACATAAACCCCTCTACTTGGAAGCTGCTTTTGTCGTAGTTATTTGTCTCCAAAGTGGTGAAAAAGGGTCAGTTTTGAAGGTGCGTGTCTCCCGTGGCCTACAAAGCTAGAGCTTGCTTCCATTGTCGCAAATACTTGTAGTTGCAAGTTTTAGAACAAATAAAATATTAGCAAAACTACAAACAAACCACAGGCTACCACTACTTGCTGAAAAACGGATTAAAAAAACCCTCAAAAAAACAAAAACAAGAACCCATGTGAAGATTCAAAATGAAATTAAAAATAAAAGAAAATCACATAATTTCCCTTCAATCCAAGAATTGTTTTCGTTGCAAGCTTCTCAATTTCTTTGGCAACATATGGGTTTTTGTAGTGGCTTAGGAATAGGAAACCAATATGAATGGAACTTAACTTGATGAAGTTTCAGCCTTAGGCATTCATGGAATGTAAATATGCAATGAGAGATAAGTGTGGTGCTTTCTTTTTGTTGTGGTGAAGTGAGAGTCAAGTTACGTGTTTTTAGCCTTTAGGTTTTCCTTTACTTTTTTTTTTAATTTTTAATTTTTTAATTTTTGGTGTTTAAGTGATTTGAAATCAGTCTTTTGACTGATTTTTAAGTCAAAACAGGGTAATCCTCATGGGTTTGGCCCAAGTATGCCTCTAGGACGAACCTAGGGTCCACCCACTCCTAACCTGGGGCTGAACAGGACCTAGACCAGTTCCGAAGGGGTAGGAGGCGAAGAATCTAGTAAATAGATGAATTGTAGATGAAATATTTCAAGAGTATTTCCACTGATGTTAAAAAGCTCATGTACAATTTGAGATTTTTATTGATATTTAAATATTGTTTCATATATGTTGCTTATGTTATCAAGGCATTCTACATATCCATATCCACTTTTTCCTTTGTTTTTATATATCTTTAATCTCAAGGACTCAGGTTATGTAAACCCAACTTGTTTACAGACCTCACATTGATGAGCCTATAAGTTATTTATGAAACTGCAGGGAACACACCATCTCCATGTGCCTTCCCCTCGGTTTCCAATGACTATAAGCAGTTTTGAAGGCATTTTCTTGTGGGGAATACCCCTAACTTAAAAAGCCTTCATTTAGGCACATGTTTTGAACTTTGTGGAAGAGCTCAGGGCCACAGTACCATGAAATTCAGGGCATGCCATTTCCTTGAGTCAGGGCCTGTCATTTCCTTGAGTGTTTAAATTCTGCAGTTCATTTGATGTATACTTCCTTTATTTCAAACATTTGACCTTCTCATTTGTAGCTGCAACTTTAGTACCACTAATGCAATACACACACACATTCAATGCTTTTGTTCTCTTCTTATGAGGTTGAAATACAATTGCCTGCTTAAAATTTAGTTGTTACACTGTAAAATTTATCAAAGTTATTTTCTTTTTCTTTTATCCTCCGTTTTAATGCGCAGAAACATGTCATAAATTCTTGCGAAATGTTGCTTCTGCAATCCACTGATTCTGGCATCTTTGTTGGAACTAGGTATAAACCAGATGTAATAAAGGGAGATTTGGATTCAATACGGCCTGGGGTTCTAGAGTTCTATGCTAATATGGTAGGTCTATTTCTGTGAATGAAATCTTTAGATGTAATGTTATTGAGGATTATTGACATTTTAAGTAAATATGATTTTTTTGTGAGATCAACTTAATTATCCATATGATTCAAAATCTTGCTTTAATACCAGTGTCTCAAAATGGAGGGTCATTTACGGCTGTTTGGTTTGAGCATGTTTCATGAGGATTGTAGATGTTACTTTAATAATCAGATGCATAATTTCTGGAAGGAAAAAAATATTGCTGTTTGTTAGGATATGCTACTTAGAGCAGGGCGCAAGTTAGAGCAAGAATGTTCTGTCTTATGTGTAGAGAAAGACTTGACTATGCAACATAATGTGTCTGTCATGTTTTTATGATAAATGGCTGTTTATCTTGATTTGATACGTTCTTTCTCAAAACTTCAGAATAAGATATTGATTAAGTGCTGCCAGAAGTATGTAATAGAAGAGAGTTAAAAAAAAGTACCGAGAAAAAGCTGAAAATTTGCAGCTTTTTCTAAAGTTGATGAGTGAATGATAAATTCAAAAATACAGAGGGATTAATCATTCCTCAAAAACTTTATGCAGCACACAGGAAAAGGAGTTTTCAGCCTTTTTGTATTGCATAGATCAATTATAGCATTAACTTTTTCCTTTGTAGAGATAGCAACAGATTGCCAAAGGACCTTTCAGCCTTTTCCTATTGCATAAATCAATTTATAGCATTAACTTTTTCCTTTGCAGTGATAGCAACAGATTTCCCAAGGATTTTCCAGCCTTTTCCTATTGCATAAATCTATCTATAGCATTATCTTTTCCTTTGTAGAGATAGCAATAGATTGCCAAAGCATGATAATTGTTAGGAATATTTTGTTAGTATTCACATGAAAGTGAGCGAGTAAAAATAAATAATAATGTGTGGAGAATAATAAAACAAGTGTAAGAGTAATAACTGTAAATAGGTATGTGTGTTAGTGGTGGATAAATATATACAAATTAAGTATGCAAGTTGTAACAAATATCATAATATTCTCGAGATGAGAGTAATTATAGGAGAATACATTATGAAGATACGGTCCTATAAATGTAATGTCTCTTACACAAGAATGTAATCGAAGCAGTGCGCATTATTATAGCGTGTTATTATTTGCAATCTGATTGTTTTGTGTGTTTAGTTTTTGGAAGCTCTACCAAATTTATCATTTGGTATCAGAGTGAGGATATCAGAAGTTTGTGATGAGAGGATCATCATTGAGTCAGGGGCACGTAATAGTCTGCATTATCACCCCATGTTATGAGGAATATTTAAGAGCACTCTTTCCAGATCCGTACATGTGCATATTCAGCCAAAATATTTTGTAGTCCAGAGCTGTTTGTTCTACATTGGCATATATCCTTACATTTAAAGACAGTCCCATTCAATCTTTTCCATCGCCATTCACTTTTGCTATTTGTTCTCAAATGCTTCTTATGTTATCAGATAACACGTTCACATTTTCTAGAGCACAGATCTTTACATTGGAGGGATAGTCATTTTCGTTTGCATTTGTATTCAGCCTAACTCAGATTCCTGCATCATTTGGCCTTGGATTAACATTGTTTTTGGCATTGTAATCTTGCATCGTCCGTGGCTTCACTGTTTGTTTCACCTACCAGTTTTGCGCCATATAAGTGGATCAATATAAAGGAGACACTCAAATTTAATCAAATGCCATACATATTGGAATTACTACCCAACATAGCAATTTGAGAGGGATGTATCTCTACCAATCTGTTAGACTAGTGTCAATGTAGATCGATTCATTCTAGGTAGACCTGTACAATTCCTCAGTGATCGGGCAACTTCTTGTAATGCGGTTGATAAGCGAGGTGGCAAGCTCAGGGAGGATGTGGCACAAAATATTTCCAGCTTTATCCTTTGACTTCCAATTAGTGCGATGCTTGGTCTATTCATTAATCATGGAAGCTATGTGCATGCATTTTGTCTTCTTGCCAAGTCATGTAAGTTAAGTCTTATGTTTTAAGTTTGGTTTAGTTGTTAATGATATATAAGGAAGCGTGGAATTCTTTATAAGCGAGTGGTCAACTTTTAATAAATTGGTTGATTCCTTATTAAGTAGTTTAGATTGTGTATAGGTTGTTTGTACTAGTCTTCGGTTTTGTAGAATTGAAGTTTTTCCTGTCAAGTGTTTGTCCAATAAGGCGTGTTGAATCAGAGTTGAAGTCAAGAATCTTAATTTATTTTTGTAAATGGACACAATATCAGTTGAAACCAACATTCCGAGTCGTCAAGTTCAATCTGTTGGGGGGGACAAAATGGAAAAAATAAGTTTCGTTGAAAAGTTTGAGGGAAAAGATTTCCATACTTGGCAAGTAAGGACTCAATTATTGTTGATCGACAAAGACTTGTGGGAGATTGTCGATGGAAAAGTACTAAAACCAATAGATGCAGATGAAGCAACCAAGTGGGAGAGCAATGATCAAAGCGCATCAACTATTGATTTAGGATTATTTGATGCTTATTTGCATCATATAGATCTATCCAAGATGTCAAATTTCGTTTGGACAACGTTACATAAGTTGTTTGGATTGCGGTAGGAATTGCAACAATGACCATGAAGCATAAATTGTTTGGACTAAAAATGGAAGAAGGTGACAACATGGTGCAACACATTAGTAAAGCTTCGTTTCATTTTGAATCCGTTTGTTGGGATAAAAATTGATGTAAGTGATGATGATGCAAAAGTTATATTGCTTAATAGCATGCTAGCTAGTTATTCTAACATGGTCTTCACATTGAGTAAAATCAATCCTATTGTAGAGAATCTGATTTCTTCTTTGATAGATGAACAAAATAGAGTAAAAGAGATTGATTCAAAGGAAAGTGTGATGTGTAGTAGAAACAAATTTAAATAGGAGAAGCCATATATTATGTTGGCAGAATTTTATCACTTTAGATTTTCAGATATGGCCCAATGGAGGTGGTATAAAATCTGCAACAGTTAGGGAAAATCACCTATCGACAAGGTGGTGTTCCTCTGTGTTTAAGAAGGCCAGTTCCCTTGTATGATGAGGGTATTTGTATTTTTGGTGCTTTTAACCGAAAGCACAATAGAAACAAAAATGAGGAGAAAAAAATGAGAAAAGAGAGAAAGTAGAGAATAGATATGAAGGGAGAAACCTTGTGACAAACTAGAAACAAAGATCATCTTGGATAACTCCGAGTAAATAAAAGGCTAGAATTCTCTCTCTCTCTCTCTCTCTCTCTCTCACACATGAAGGAATACAATACAATACTAGATGTGAATAAAAACAACATGAAGCACAAAGTCTTCACAACCCCCAAACTATATAGATATGGCACAAAGTCCACGTACCTAGACATTCAACACAAAGTCTCAATATTAGGGCATTGCATATAAGGGAGAAAAACAATGTTTATAACATCATTCAATTATAAAATAGAAATGCATATTTTTATGAAGGACATTAACACAATATGAAGAAATGAAGAAATCATTATATTCATAGAAATCAAGAATATATGTACACAAAGTGACAATAAACTCTCCAACATATAGAGAGAAAAGAGAACAAAAATGGAACCCTTATAATGAAAATGCACTTCCCTATTTATACTTTTAGCCTGTAATTGTAAACGCCAAAAAGCGTAGGGGCCTTTTGTGTGCACTCGACTCCTCGTATGGGCCAAGGTAGTCGATGTAGAGGATGATGCTAGGTTAGGGCTGTGGATCGTGTGAATATGACGAGAGTGGGGGTATAGGAACATGAACAAAACCGAAAGAGAAACTCTACCTATACTCTCGGGCAAGCAAAACTTGCTCATCGAGGATGGCGATACTCCTACGAACTTGATCATGGTGTATGATACGATTAAGAATAATGGCGTATGGAGTCCTAGGTCTATGTCTTGGTCAGTGAAAGGGGGAATGTTTGGTTGTGCTACTCGGGTGAAATGATCACTAGAGGTGAGTCGACCACTGATCGACAAGGTGATATGGAAGAAAGTAATGAATAGTGGATGAGCTCGGAAAACTCAAATTTGTTACAATAACAGTGTCTAATGAGGTGTCGAATATGGTTGTTTTGCGGGGTTTCACCCTCAAGAACAACTAATTGTGGAATGATCTATGCGGGGATGGTGAACAACGAAAGACTTCTCGTCTGACTTTAGACAAGATGTCGTCCTGAAGGTTTTGTGATTCAAGCGGAGTGGGAACGCGAGGAAAGTGTCCAACTCTTACCAGAACATCTGGCTATCTAGAGTTATCCACGATTGAGGGGATACAATCGTTATGCGGTGCTTGCTATGGAGCCTCGTGATGAGAGGGCGTCTTAAGGTGGTCATGGGCTAGAACTGGAGCCTTGGGGATGTCTTGTAAAGTTGTTTGGATTGAAGAATTACCTGCTGTCCTGTGGATCAGCAAGCTTTTTTGTTTGCAATGTGATGATTCTTACACCCGAAACACCACGTTTGTATTGGTTGCAAGTTTGAATGTGTGTTTTTAAGTTTGATTGAGCTCAAAATCTGTCTTGTATGTGTGCTATAAAATCATTCTTTATGTTGCCGTTCATGTTTGTTTTGTTGAGAACTTGTGGGAATGTTCTGAGACACGTTTGCACGTGGTTTCAAAAGATAAGTGCATGCTGGAACTGGTAACTTTGGATATCAAAAAAACTTGTTTATCAAGTGTTTCAACAATTAACTTATCAACTTACTTCACTTGATTCAATGACAACTTGTAGGAACAATGTTTTTGGTGTTTTTAAAGTTTCTATTGAAATCAAAACTTCTACAATGCAAGGAAATGAAAGTGTCATTGCTTCTAAGGAAATTAATACATTCAGAAAGTCCTATGTTGTTTGGTTGAAAGCTTTTAACTTTAAGACTGATTTGGAAAAGATGACAGTTGTGCAAGCTAAGATCTGAAATTTAGATTTGGTTTAATCTCCTCTGCAATTGAGTGTTTTCTAATTTATGATTGGACACAAATCTACAATCTAAACAACTGAAAACTATGTTTTGTTTTTTTGGGTTTTCTTGTGTTCTCTAAAACTAGATTTACCTAGATCTAATAAACAAAATATTACCTATTCTAACACCTAGAGCTTGATCCCAGAGATGGGAGAAGCCTAGAGCCTAGAGCAAGATAATTGAAGATCTTAATCTAATTGACAATATAATTTACACAAAACTAAGAATAATGCTAAACCTTTTTTTTGGGTCTCTTGATTTTTTAATTACGAATGATATAAGGAAATTCAATCTAATCCAACTATGAACATAAATTAATTGATCTAGACCCAACCTCTCTCTTGCAATTGAGTTGAAGTTGTTTTGAATTATGTATTTGTGCCCTCAACAAGCTACTCCATTTGAACTCTTTAGAACCAACTTGTGGTTGATGTGTTCAGTGGGAAAGAAGGGAGCTTGGTGCACTTAGGAGGAAGAACAAACAATGGCATCTCACAGTCTTTAGGGTGTGCTTTGTATTGGAAGTAATCTCCTTTGGAGCTTGGTCTCTTTCTCTTTGGACGAAGAATGACACAATAACAATGCTCTCTAAAAATTCTCAAAATTATGGGGGGCAGCAAATGAGCGTAAAAATTTCCCTAATAGCCAACCTCTAAGTGTTTCCTAATCATATCTCAAGCTCAAAACTCAATCTAAGGCTTTGATTCAATCACTTAGGGAGTAAACTCAAGTGCTAGAGAGTAGGTGGAATGAATTGGGCGTTAAAAACAAGAAAATGCGTGTTTAGGCCAAATAAAGGATAAAAATTCACTTATTGGAATCGAGAGTTTGACTTAAGTCTCACTCGTGGCGGAATTGTTGGTTCTTGCAGGTGGTGGTTATGAAATTTCCGCGACGGGGGATAAAACCGTCACGGGGATAAAACTACTGTGGCGGTTCCGTCCCGAATGGCTAGGAGGTGAAGAAAAGAAAAGAAAGGAAGAAAGAAGGGTTTAAAAGATGCGAAGAGCTGGAAAGAGGCTTAATAGGGGTTAAAGGACTTAAGAGAGATTTAGGGAATGGTTTTGAGCTCTTGAAAACATCTTGTCATGTTTTTGGAGATCCTCATCATCATCACCGGGCACTTTAACTCGACACTTTGAAAAATGGGGTGCGTAAAAATTACCCCTTAGACGAGCAACCCCCGCCATGAACTAACTAGGATGTGATGCTTGAGAAGTAAACACCAAATCACAAAACAAAGTTAAACTTACCTTAATTGGGATCGTTTACATTCCACGAGTTCGAAAATAAGGAAAATTACCAAAATTAGCAAAATTTGGCCTAAAACTAACCCCTATATATCCAAAACCTGCCAAATTTGAAAATCATTTTTGCAAGTGAGAGTTTGTGATTTTGGGCTCTAGAGAACCAATGACCATTCGATGGACGGAGATAGGGTACAAGATGATAGTGAGACCACGATTACAACGGCACCGACGGGAGTAGGTGGGCAACCGAGACAGTGAGTTATCGGCATTTTTGTATTTTGGGGGAAATATATTTTTGATCCGGTTTGTCATTTGTCAGGTGTTATTCGTCACAAAATTAGTGTAGAAATGTCGGCTATGAAGGGTAGATTAGGAACATGCAAAAAGATTAGATTTTTTGGGGTTTTTGGGTAGTTTTTGAGCTTTTATACTTTTGGGTTTGCGGCGGATGGAACTGCCGCAAACGGGACGTATCTGTCGGTCTACACAAAATGACAGGTAAATAACTGCCTGTAGGTGGTTGCATGTATGTTCACCGGGTAAACAATGAAAAACTCACATAACGAAAGACAAACAAAACAACTTGCAAACCTTCTTGTAGATCTTCCTTGCAAACCTTAGTAAGATTGTAGAAGCTTTAAGCTTGTGAAATCTTGCAAATATTTGATTGTGGGTGCTCTTGAAAGTGATCTCCAAACAGGAATTTGACCATGCTACGAGCAGATTCTTGACTTGGATATAACTTCCAATATGTAGATATCGGAGCAAAGTTGACAGAGTTTTTGTACAGGTAATCTAAGAGGATTTGTAAAGGGATAGGCATGTTATTTTATAGAGGCTAAGTAGTGGTCTGAGTTGGTTGAATGCACATGCTAAAAATAATAGTTGAGGGAGTTTGAATGGTTCAAATGAATTAATTCCCATTTGAGGGCAGTAATTATTTGGTTAGAGCCGCGATCCGAAAAGGTGGTTATACGTGCAATTCAATTACCCCCACCTTTCTAGGATTCTAGAAGTGTAGTTGACTGGACTGGTGAAGTGGAGTCCAAGTGGTAGTTGACTAGGAAAATAGGTGTACTTTCCTAATTAGATAACTAATTTAATTAGCTATAATGTGCAAACTAATTAATCATTTATTTAATAAATGATAATTAAGCTAGCTAAAGGTGTACTAAAGATTAATTTAATTAATCCAAAGGGGTGTAATGTGCATGATTAATCAATTTAATTGATCAATCATAAGAGGATGAACAACAAGATGTACTGGGAACGAGTGAGTAATTTTAGGTTGTCTAGAACTGGAAAACACGCAAACATTGTGGCGGTTTAGAACCGCCACTTGCAGAAGTAGCGGTTTCGTAGCGAAATTAAGATGTTGATTCTCTTGCTTGGAAGTTGAATGTTTCTCGTTTGGGATAAGTTGTAACTCCCGTTTTTTATTGTTTTTGGGTTTTACAGAGCCGATACGCGAGATGGAGTAGAGCCAGAGAGCTTGATTGGCTGCGGTTTCAGATAGGTCGATTGTCTCGATGTTACTATCTCATTTGGATTATTGCAATTGATAAAGGTTTACTATTTTTAGAAACATGTTATTTTTAGATGCCCATTTTCCTGAATACTACTATTTTTAGAAAGTTCCCGAATTACCCTTTTTGATGTTTCTTACTTTTTCAGGATATCACAAATGCTGAGAATTCATCACTTTGGGAAACTTACTATTTTTAGCAACCTACTATTTTGAACACTTGCTATTTTTAGAAACTGCACTTATTGGTGTCGGGTTGCAACAAAACCACTATCAAAATCTTCTATTTTACACCGGGATCTTTTGCTCCGAATTTCATAGTTTTCTGTCTACTGGATCGTCGTGAAAACAAAAAAGCAGGTTTTAGGGTTTGATATTTTAGTTTGCTGCTGTAAAAAAACTAGGGCATCAATGAATTTGCTGCAACAATCTTCCCAAAGGCGTTTTGGAGAGGAAGATTCTGGCAAATTTTCAAGGCAATCCGACTCTTGATTAAAGAGTTATGATCAAATTCTCGTTTTTGGTGGCTATGGATGTCTAGAAGAATTTTGGCAACATTTCGGGTGAAAATGGAGTTTGGAGGGTGTTACAACAACCTGTCATGAAAAATGGCTAATTGTGTGATGAGTGAGGAGTTAAAAGAGTTTTATTATGTTTTTAACTCACCCTGCTAATTGCACACTTAACTTGGGTTAAAATGAAGTAATTGGGGGTTTTGAAATGGTGCAAGAGGGAAAAAGGGGACACCAGGGACACCAAAGTGCGACTTGCACTAGATGGTGACAAGTGGTAGCTTGTGGTGTGTGGTGGATGAGATGAGGGGGTTGGAAAAATGCACCAAGTGGAGCCGTGTCCTGAGGCTACAAGGATGCATGAGTCACACTTTTGTGTCCCCCTTGTTCGCTTGGGGGCAGAGGGGACAAAGGGGACAACAAGGACACCAAAGTGTGACTTGGGAGGAGGGAGGTCGCACTTTGGTGTCCCCCTTGTCCCCCTTGCACCATGGGGAAAAAGGGGATAGTGGGGACACACGAGACATCTGGGTGTCCAATGCGCGATTTGGGGAGGAGGATGAGGTCGCACTTTTGCGTCCCTCATGTCCCCCTTGTCTCCAAGGGGACAGAGGGGACTCAAGAATGTCAAAAATACAACTGGGCTATAAAATGGAAAGGAGATTTTGCATTAGATGTCCAAATTTGGACACCGACTTGCTTTTTTCACCTCGGAGGCTTAAAATAATGTTTTGGGGTCAAATCATGTGAAAAAAATTATGGAATGCGAGCTAGAGAGCTTAGGATATCTGGATTTCGAATCAGTCGTGAATGGTGATTACGCAACAAATACAAATAGAGAATATTTCCCCTGACTCTCTGTGTTTAATTTTATGGTGGTTGGAGACGATCTCTAGGCTATCGGTTGAGAAATAGATTTGTTTTCCCTTGTCACGACCCTTTGAGATTAGGATAGGGCCAATATGTGCCCTTTGACTCTCATCTGGTGATTACGCGACTGCTACTGACTAGGTCGGGATCTCGATTGTTGTTTGTTCTTTTACCTAGTGCATGTGCAAAACGATCATAGTTCGAATAGTTCGATCGGGTATGTAGTAGCCACATAGGGTTTTATCACGTTTTGTGATTATGAGAGTTTATGTTATGCCCTTCAAGGTAGAAGGATCAGGATTCAACATGATGGATCCTTCTTCGGCTCGTAATTTTGAGAAAGGAGAATCCTCGCGTATGTCTTTCAGAGATGTAATCCGTGGCCCTCATGACCGGTATTTCTCCTCCCTCAAGGAATGAAATGTCCAAATGTCAGTTAATGAAAGAAAATCTAGGAAAACTTAAGCAGGATGTATGAAAGATGCGATGGCACTCCAATGCTCAAAATTGCAGCATCAGATGTTCAAGCCAGTATTTGGGAGTTAGAGGATCGAGCCTTATTGTTCACTTTTTGGGGTTCAAACCATCTTTGTATGCTTTTAAGGATTGGGCCCGAAAATGTGGAATATTCAAGGTGAGTATATAGTCTCTGTCTACCCCAACAACTATTTCTTGGTTGTTTTTGCTAATTATGCTGATAAGGAACATATCTTTCAAGGGGGACCATGGTTTTTTGGGCGAGCGGTTTGTTTATGAAACCATGACAACCTCTTTTTAAAGTTGAAGAGGAACTCCCATCTATTGTTCTGTTTGGATTCGACTTTTTGATTACACAATTTTTTTTGAATCCAGCGATTTTCCAGGATATCGGAAATTCCATAGGAAAATTTGTCAGGGCAGTTGATTCTTCAATTAAAATGGAGCAAATGGTTTATGCTCGGATGTGTGTGTACATGGACATGAATCAACCTTTGCCCGCTAAAATTATGTTGGAAGTTGGAGAAGATCAATGGGAACAACAGATTGATTATGAGAACATTCCATTTAGATGCCGACTTTGTCATGAATATGGTCATTTGGTCAAAGATTGTCCTCGAGGATGAAGGATCGAATTAGGAACAACCTTGCTCTGACGACTTTATCGTCCCACCAAAAAGAAAGACAACAAAGGAAAAAAACAGGAAAACCTAGCAAAATAGCACAAATAGATTCGCAACTCTTCAATCCGAAGAAGCACAGGCAGATATGGAAGAGGTGCAGGAAACCCAAGTCCCTGAAACTCAAATAGTTGCAGCCCCACAACATGGTCAGGATAATCCTCTTCCTCAATCATTATCTAAAGATTTGGTTGTGCATTCAGAACATGCGGGAAATTTGAAAAGCTACCAAAGGAAACACAAGCTTACAGAGGAACATAGAAAGGAAGTAGTGGGATTGGAAATGGGAAATGGTCATAGTAATGTTTTACCTTTGCTGCCTTCATCTGCAGATATGCCTCCTGATGTGGATCCCCATTTGGAGAGAGCCCCCACAGAGAGTTCAACAAGAAAAGCAAAAGAAGTTGCGCATAGACTCTACTTTGAAAGTAGGAAACAATCCAACCAACTTCGTATGCAAAAACAGGTAGCAATTAGTTATCACTGGTAAAGTAGGGGATTTGGCTACAATTTTTGAACAACTCCCTCAATGAAGTTGATTACATGGAATGTTCGAGGGCTAAAAGGCAACCCATCTAAAGTTAATGAAATTAAACGCATATTGAACCAACATCATCCTCATATGATATTCCTCCAAGAAACTAAAGCATCAATAGATTTTATGGCAGCAGTGATTCCTAATATTAAGAAAAAACTTGAAGTTGTTTCTATAAGCTCACAAGGAGCTTCTGGAGGCATGGCGTGCATCTGGGATCCTCACCAAATGCAATGTATAGATAGTGGAGGACATCATGGTGTTCTCTATATGGTGGTTAGAAATGTAGTTGATAATCGAATGTCTTATTATTGAACATCTATGCTCCGGTATAGGTTGAAGCAAAAAAACCCAATGGAAGGTAATCTATGATATTGTTGTAGCCCACTCTGAATACTTGTGATTATAGGGGGAGATTTCAATACTGTCTTATTTTCTCATGAAAAGCAAGGGAGGAATTCAGTTCTTGATGCCTCTTCTGCTAACATGTTAGATTTTATTCAAAGGATGAATTTGATTGATATCCAAACCCAAAATGGACTAATGACATGGTCCAACAAGAGAGTGGGAGAAAATTGTATCCTGGAAAGATTGGATAGATTTTTAGTTTCAAAAGAGTGGTTAGAGAGAAGCATTATTCCGGTTGCTAATGTATTGGGTAATTTAGGTTCGGACCATTGGCCGGTTTTGTTGGAAATGGGCAAGTCAAAACCTTTTAAAGCTCCTTTTAGATTCCAATTGATGTGGTTAAGGGATGAAAAACTTCCTTCTTTAATTAAGAAATGGTGGGGGAGGGTCAACCTAGGTACGGTACCAAAATGTTTTGTTTTACCAGAAGGATGCAACATATTACTAATCAATTGAAGCAGTGGAACAAATCTGATTTTGGGAATGTTCATGGGAAAAACATGAAATCTTAGAATCATTGCAGGAAGTGGGCCATCAAGTCAGAATGCAAGGGTATTCTAAAGAACTGTAAACAAAGGAAATCTCCCTTAAGCAGGAGTTAATAGAATGGGAATTAAGAGAAGAAATTTTTTTGGAATAAAAGTCCAAAATTAAATGGTTGAAAGAGGGAGATAAAAACACTTCTTTCTTCCATAAGTCTCTCTTAGCTCACTTTGCTCTCATAATCATATTGCTTACTTGGATAAAGGGGATGGCACTCAGGCCAATACGCAGGAAGATATACAACACTTAGCCATTCAGTACTTCTCTAGGCTCTTTGCTTGCTACTAATTTGGATGGAAATGCTCAACACCAATTGCTTAATACCATTCCAATGTTAATTGGAGAAGAGGACAATAATTTTCTTTTGCAGTGGTTTCAGAGGAGGAACTCCAAAAAGTTGTATGGGCTATGAAAAAGGAAAAACACCAGGAGATGGAATTCCCATAGAATTCTATCAGGAATTTTGGGACATTTTAAAAATGACCTACTAGAAGTGGTGGAAGAATGCAAACAAGCTAAGACTGTCCTAAAAATCATTAATCAAACTTATATAACTTTGATTCCCAAGAAAGAAGAGGCTTCTACCCTTGCGGAATATCGTCCTATTGCTTTATGCAATGTGTTGTATAAAATAATTACCAAAGTTATAGTTGAAAGGCTGAAGGCCATCATCCATAAAGTAATATCTCCGAACAAGGGGGATTTGTACCTCATCGACAAATTTATGATGATATTGTTCTGGCTCAGGAAGTTCTCCATTCTATGGAAATTCAAAAGAAACCAACTATGTTTTTGAGATTGGATTTATCTAAAGCCTATGATAGGGTGGATTGGTCTCTCCTGATTGAAATCTTGTTGAGATTTGGATTCTCCCCCTTTGGGTTCAATGGATACAAGCTTGCATTTCTTCAGTTTCTTATTCTATTTTGGTTAATGGATCTCCCACTTCTAGATTCTCTGCTTCTCGCGGCATAAGGCAAGGGGATCCTTTATCTCCTTTTCTTTTCATTATTGTAGTTGAATCTTTGGCAGATTGTTTTCCAAGACGAGAACTCGAAGAAGTTGAAGGGTATTAAATTGGCCACACAAGTTGATCTTGTGTCTCATCTTTAGTTTGTAGATGATTCTTCCATTATGGGAGAAGCATCTTTAAAAGAAGCTACCCAAATTCACAACAACTTGTAGCTCTTTTCAAAGGCCACGGGTCAAGATATAAACAGGCAAAAGTCAAAAATTATTTTCTTCCATTGCTCGCCTAGGCTAGAAACAAGGTATTCTAGTTAAATTAGGATTTCAAAAGGGAGTGTTACCTCTAAAATATTTGGGTATTCCATTGGATTCTAAAAGATTAACTGATTGGACTTGGCTGCCCATGAGGGTTCTTCAAAAATTTAGTAAATGGACTCATAGATGGTTATCTTCAGGGGACGTATTACTTTGATTAAAGCTGTTCTGCAGGCTATTCCTATCTATTTTTCTTCCCTTTTGAATATTCCTGCTAAAATTTTACATCAACTGGACTCTATCAGCCAAAAATTTTATGGACAGGGGTTCAACAGGTTAGGAAATGGCATCTTGTGAAATGGAAAACATTATGCTTGCCAAAGAAAGAAGGGGGTTTGGGTTTTAGATCAAGTGTGCTGAATAATAAGGCTTTAGCTGCAAAATTATATTGGAGATCTGCTACAATATCCCCACCATTTATGGGCCATCAACATTAGAGGAAAATATGTGAAGGAATGATGCCGCATGAGTTGATTCACATTCCTTACCTTCTCTCGGGATCTCCGATTTTATTGGTTCTTAAAATTGGTGAAGAAATTATTAATTTTTTTTGGAAAATTGGGAAAGGTGATCAGGCTAACTTTTGGACTGATTCATGGGATGGGAACCCAACTTTGATTGAGCAATATCCAAATTTTAGAGGTATTATGAATACTCTTCATAGTAAAGGAAAGAAAAAGGTTGTCCATTATTTGCAGACATCGTCTCAAGGGACTGAGTGGATTTCTCCCTCTATGTGGCAGGCCAATTTGTCTATGGCCCAAATTCAATTTTTTCAAACTCTCCTTCAAAATCAAAATCCTTCCTCTTTCTTCCAATCTTGATACCCTTGCTTGGGGAAAATCTTCGGAAGGGAGTTATTCGGTAGCTGAAGGATATAGTAGTTTGGTGGTATTCAGCCTCACCCTTGGAAGGATATTTTTGTTGATCTCTGGCAACCTGCTTTGTGGCCTAAAGTTAGATTCTTTGTCTGGCTTCTTTTATACAAGAGGATTCTTACTGGGACAATTTGATGAAGCGGGGTATGGTGGGACCTTTCTGGTGTCCTTTATGTAAAGAAGCGGATGAAACTTTGATACACCTTTTTCTCCAGTGCCCTTTTGTTATGTCCCTATGGAATATTTTGGCTGATTGGTTATCTGTCAATTGGAATCCTTCTATGAACCTTGTGGAAATTGTTAGAGTTTGGAAATGTTCGGTCTCTGATACTCAGGATCTTAACAAAGGAGTTTGGATTGCTATTTCTCTTATGTTGTGGAATGTGTGGAAGGAGCGAAACAGACGCATCTTCAAATCTGAAAATAGAGACATTTGGTATGTCAAGGAATTAACTCGAAGCAATATAGTGGAAACTATTGAGCATAATGTGAAAATTCCTTCTCCCTTACTTGGAAAATGGAAAAGCATGATACACAAGCTTAATTTGGAGGAAAGTAAATTGAAGTCTGTTTCTAGTACTAGATTATCGGTGCCCTCAGCTCTAAGAAAATGGAAGCCTCCTCCGTTTGATTTTGTTAAACTTAATACTTGATGGAGCAACAAGAGGTAATCCGGGTCCAGCTAGTATTGGAGGGATAGCTCATGATTCTATGGGAACTCCCTTTTTTTCTTTGCTCATCAATTGGGTTACTTCACTAATAATGTGGCTGAAATCTTGGCAATTCAGCGAGCTCTCCAGGAAGTAACTAAATTGGGATGTCTTAGAATTATTGTGGAATCTGACTCTAAGGTAATTATCCATCTTCTGTCAGCTCAAGAGCAACATAGATCCAAAAATTGGCTAATTGCCAGGATTCAAGATAATATTCAAGTTATTGCTAGACAATTTCAGACCATCTCATATCAACATGTTCCTAGAGATCAGAATAAGGTGGCGGATGCTTTGGCAAATTGGGCCTTGGATCATCATAATTTGATCAACTTTGGCCCTTTGCCTTTGACATGGTCTCCAGAGAAGCGGAATCAGATTGAAAAGATCCTTCAGTTGCATTCATCGGATGGTTAAGCTGATGCTATGCTCTCTTTCTTCTTTCTTATGTTGTTGGAAGTCTAAGGATAGATCATGGAGTATGAGTACCATGGCGTGGCATTGTATTTTTAATAACTTCTTTCTAGTAATATAATTTTGGTTTTTTTCAAAAAAAAAAATGTTTTGGGGTCAAATCTTATATGATTTTGACTCCAAAACACATTCTAAGATTAATGGAACCATTACCAAGACTTGATTCTGCTTGTAATTCAAATTTTAGGTCCTTTTATTCCGGATCTGCAAGGTCAGCTGCAGTGTTTCACCGAAATGTTTTAGCTAACCATCAAGCCTCGGAACAATACTGATGTTTCCAACTTGTAGAGAATTCCCATAGCTTTCCGATGCCTACTTGTTTGCTTCCTAACTCTTTATGGAACTCCTGGAATCATCTAGAGAAGTCAGGTTTCACCATTAGGATGTTCATTCCCTGCACCTAGAAAACCCGATGTTGAACAAGTTGTTCTTGAATGAGATTTTCTTTCCTAAATTTTCCTAAATTGCTTCAAACACCTTCAATACTCTCCGACACCACCTTCGATACTTTAGATCTTCCCTAAACATTCCCGGAGGATGCATACTGGCTGCAAAATGATCAAAAATGGCCTTTTAGGCCTCTAGGAGGACTTGTCTTTCATAGAACTTTACTGAATTCATCCATCAACTTCATCACCCTTCTTTGCACACTAAGACACACTTGAAGACATCATTAGGGCCTTTCTCTGAGCCGGGTTGGTGGTGCCATTGAAGACAAGTTGGCCAGGAGAGGGGCTTAGTGTGATTGGGAGGCAGAATTTTGGACTATGGGCTTAGTTGTCATGCCTTAAAGTTTCAATTTTTGGGCTAGTCATTTTGCATGACAACAAGGTAGTAATATCTAACCTGGATCTCATAATAGATTAGGCCATGGAAAATGAAGTCCTTGTTTGGTTTCAACTTGTTGAAGAGGGACAACTCCTTCATGAGGGATGTGATATTTTTTCTTATGAGAGGCTACATGAAGGTTGCAGTTTCATATGACCAACTGTGAGTTTAATCCTGTGTTAACATTACCACAAATAGTCTAGCTGAACAATAATGTCATTTAGATCTGTAAGAAATGTATGGCATAGAAATTCAAGTTGGGGTTGCGAAGTTGAGAAGGGGGAGCCTACTTGTCTGAATAAACTACAGATATTATGGCTCGATTATTCTGCTTGTTTGAGAGAAGCAGATAACAAGGAGTGACTTAGAAGTATCCATACGGAGACAGTTAATGGATTCAAAGCAGACCACTAAGTGCCAGCATTGTCTCCTCCTTGATGGAGCTAGAGTGAATGAGAAGCGATCTCTTCAGATAAGCAAAGGGACGGGTGAGAATGTTTCTCATGTCCAGGGGGATAATCACAGAACAAGGTCTATCAAGGTAAGAGATGAACCTAAAGTTAATCTCCAGTCAAAGTGGGTGGGTCCCATATTTTCTTGGAAAAAGCTCTGACGGACTATTTGGATGGCCCCCAAACTCAGCTTGCAAATGTACTGAGGGACAGCTCAAAACTCAAATTATCCATTGAAGCATAATGGCCCATACTCTGACAATATGCACCTTTAAACTTAAACAAAAAAGCCCCAAAAACGAAGATGGCTTTGTAATAGTGTCAAAGATGCATATCTTGTTAATGTAATTGAAAACACTATCACTCTCACACTTATAAGAAAGCACATCCTTTGCATAATTGTGATTAGAAGGCTGAATTAAGGGCCAGATATCTGCACCCTTAAGTAATTCTAAAGTGTATGGATGTCTCAACTGGTTCTACTAAAAAACGGAGTCAAGTGTTCTCTGGAGACAGCATCTCTGGAAGTGATAAAAAAGATAATCTTAGTTTTAGATATAAGTTAGATTTACCTCATGAGTAGTTGAAGATCACAAAAACAAATGAAAGACTCCAGTTGCCTCTGAAAAGAACTTTTCTTGTGAGGAGGCGATAGACAACATCATCAGGTAAATGCACTGAGTTCAACACATGGTGCAGGATACAGTTGTCATTAGTATGTGTAGTTTTTCCCAGATTCTGAAGCTAATCAGTATATATCCCAAGCAAAATCTGGGAAAGTGGTTAAATCTACTTCTCCCAAAGGGTATTCCTGATAGCAGACACAGTTGGAGCGGCCTTGTGATGTTTGCAAGTGAAAATCCACAGCATGATAGGCCAATATAACATGGTTTTTTTAATTCTCTGTGATTTGAATCAAAGACCTTTTAAGTCGATTAAAAAGCAACACTACAACTTGTTTTCTCCAAGAGCTTCTTTTTGTATTCTGAAAAATGGGTTTGTTCTTTGCATATCAATTTGTTTAATATTGGGAAAGGGGCTTCCTAGATTTGTCGAAATTCAAATAGAATTATTAAATTCTGCATAAAAATAGTGATTTGAAGTAGTTCAACTGTACAACTGAATGGAAAAGATGTATTCTAATAGCATTTGTACCTTTGATTTGCTGTACCAGATTGCTAATGGAATATGCAAGAGACATCAATGTTTTCTTTAAATTTAAGCATATAGTCCATCAAAGTAAGCAATAGGGGAATTGGAATCACAGTACATCTTTTCTCAAGTGCCATGTGCTTTTCTCTTGAGGCAGTCATCAGCAGACATAGATCTTTTCATGGGACCCCTAGATTGTTCACACTGATTACTTCCTACTTTCAGCTCACTTCAGGCATTGGAGATTGTAAGCACCTGTTGGATATGCCTGATTTACACTCAGATGAGGAGAGTTCAGTGAGACAGTGTTGTTTAAGTATCCCAGTCTCAGTCTAGGCAGAGTGGATGTGCTTCATATTGGCATCAAGGACCTTCCTCTTGTCTGCAAGCCAGATCACATAGGCAGGAACATATTCCTAGTTGTTTTTCCAGTGTTACCAGGAGATGGACGGGTACTGGTGCAGGATTGCGAGGAGGTGAAGGGGACAACATCATTATCTAAATGCACAGAGATCAAGACATGGTGCAGTATACAGTTTTTATTAGCATGCGTAGTCTCCCTCGGAAACTTTTTTTCAAATTCATCAATATAAATCCCAAACAAAATTGGGGAATGCGTCAAACCTGCTTCTCCCGAAGTAAACTCCTGATAATGGATACTGTTGGAGAGGCCTTGTGCTGCTCCAAGAAAAAAATTGTGGCATGATAAACCAATAACACATGGTTAAGTGTCTATGAACTGAATCGAAGAGTTACTTTAAGTCCACAAAGCAGTACTACATTTGTTTTCTCTGAGAACTTTTTCTATTATGAAAGATGAGTTTGTTCTCTGCATGTCGATTTGTTTGATATTGGGAAAAATTTAAGGAGATTTTCAAAATCGTCACCTAAATTCGAGAATTATTTGAAAAATATTTACTTTCACATGCACAGCTGAATAGAAAAGATATATTCTAATAGTATTTTACCTTTAGTTTGGTGTACGCCTGTACCACATGCATTTCTAATGGAATATGCAAGAGATATCAATGCTTTCCCATTAAATTTAAGCATATAATCCATCAAAGTAACTACAACAGGGGAATTGGAATGATAACACATCTTTTCTCAAGTGCTATGTGCTTTTTACTTGAGACATTCATTTTCAGTCATAGATCCTTTCATGGTATCCCTAGAGAGGTGACACTGATTACTTCCTTCTTTCATCTGACTTCAGGCATTGAGATGGTAAGCACTAGCGTTGTTACACATGCGCATCCCCCAATCCCAAGCTGTCCCAAATGTCTGGGACATTTCAGGGACTTGAGGACAGATGACAAAACGTTCCCTTTGTGTCTCGGGCAATGCGAAATTTCAGGGGGACGTTCCCAAAATTTAGGGAACGCTTTTGGACTTATTGGGTGCTTCAAATCTTTGGGGACGCTCTCCTATGTCCTCGGAATGGTCGAGGGACGTGTCGTGTCCCCTATGACCCAACCTCTTCAACATCATGAAAAAAAAAAACTCTTTTAAAACCCTAAAATACTCCCAAAACTTATAAAAATCATTCTAATCACTCATTCTAATCAGCAAATAAAGATCAAGAGCAAGAGGTATGTACAATGATCTTTTGCTTGTTTTTTTTTTTTAATTTTCAAATGCAAACTTCAAAGTGGGTTAAACAAGGGAGGGCATTGCTGTTTTTATAAATTTGCTGTTGTAATTGTTTTTTTTCCTATTTCCAAATGCAAAATCAAAATGGGTTAAATAAGGGAGGGCATTGTTGTTTTTTAAAATTTCCAAGTGCATACATTGCTGTTTTTTTCTTTATTTCCAAATGCAAAATAGGTTAAACAATGACATTTGTGCATTGTTTTTTTTTCTTTAAATTTCTAAATGCAAATTTTAAAGTGGGCTAAACAAATGCATTAACATTGATTTTTTTTTTAAAAACAAATACGAAAATGGGTTAAACAAGGGCATTGTTCATTGTTGTTTTTTTTTCAAATGCAAATTGGGTTTAAATTAAAAATCTTAATCAAGGGCGTTGTTTTTTTAATTTCCATATGCAAAGTGTGTTGAAAACTTTAAAATGTATAGTTATATTGTTTTTTATTATTGTAGACCCAAAATGAGTTCAAATAGTGAGTATGAAGTTGAATGCAAGATAGAAATGAGAAATGAGATGGGTGGGGTGTGCAAGGAGAAAGAATAAGTGACAGTTCACATGGGAGTGTTAATAAGTTTAGCTGCCCCTCCACGATGTTGAGCAAATATGCTAGAGGACCATTTGAAAAAAAAAATTTGAAACAATTTTCTCAAATTGTTGAAGGTCCTAGATCAAACACTTTGGGGGGACTAAAACATGGAAGTGCAATATATGCTCATTGACTTGGTTGGGCAACATTACTAGATTGAATGCGCACTTATTGCACATCTTAGGGAAAAGGTGTTGGCCTATGTCAGCTATCACTTGAAGAGAGGGTAGACATGGTGAGGTTGTATGAAGGAGATACGAGAGAAAAGCTTTCATGAGAACTTCTCTAGGAGTGGTTTGTCAAATGCTCTAACAACTCCATTATGGGTGACCAAAGTGGATGCTTTTTCTAGTAGGGAAGACACAAGTCATGGCCTTCAATCTAGTTGTAGACATGCATGATAAAAAGGTTAGGGACAAGGTTGATGATGCCATTAGAAAATTATTTTATGCCACGGGCATCCGATTTCATGTTACTTGTTCTCCTTATTAGAGAGGCTATGGCTAAGGTAGCCAAAGTAGGCGTAAGTTATGTGCCCCAAAGCGAAGTTGAGGACCACAATCTTGGATAGGAACTATTCCAAGGTTTACTTGCTTGATGGACTGAAGTGCACACGGATACTCACAATTGCAACATCATTATGGATGGGTGGAAGGATATTAGACATCACCCACTCATAAACATCACTCTTTCATGCAGAGAGGGTCCTTACCTTTTGAGGGTCATGACTATTGAGGAAAGACGAAGGATGCAAAATTTTAATTTACCATTTTGTGAGATGCTCGGTGAGGAGGTTGACCACCGCCAACTTTGTACAAATTATTATAAATGCAACTTACATGTGCAAGGAAGCAAGTAAACTTGTTGAGACTCACTACCAACATATATTTTGGATCCTCATGTTGAACAAAGCAATGCAATGAAAGACATTAAAAAATTTGATCGGTCAAACATGTTGTGGCGAGATGGTAGAGAGGTGCAGATGTTTATCTGCGCAACCACCATACAACATTGGCATTGTTTCACATCTTTTGAGGAAGGAATTCCTCAAGCTAGTGGACACATTTTGTATCCTACTTTATTTTGCTAGATATGGTCGAGTCGTAAGATTCCTTGATATATGGTAATGACATCGAGTGGTCTAGGTGGGATGGGTCCAAAACAAAACATGGGAAAAAGGTGAGAGCATGGTAGTGAGACACATTTTGGACAAATATGAGATACATTACATCGATTTTATCTCCGGTTTTCAATGTGATAAAATATGATAATGCTGAAATCCCCACCTCGGTGAGATATATTAGTGCGTTGATAGTATGCTTGGCCATAGGAAGGGCTGTTATGTGGCAAGGGTCCCCACCTTGGAGTTCTACCATTAGTGTGTTCATCCCATCATTGAGTGGAGGTGGGAGAAGTTAAACACCCCTTTACACATGTCCGCATATGTACTAAATCCTAAGGGGTATCATGAGAGGCTTGGCAAAATTGTCCTTGTGATGATGTGAGGAGGTGAGGAAGGGTTTCTTAAAAACCATAAAAAAAATGTATAATGCAGAGGATGGTTCACTAGTTAGCATTGATTGACTCAAGTTTGCTTACCTTGAGGGCTACAAAATTTTGGCAATGATACATAGGGTCACATTGGCACAAGAGTCTTGTTGGTCATGACCGTATGGACCTCCGTGCTTGTGGTGTATACTTGTTATTTGCCTTCTTTCTCAAGATTCTAGTTCCTTTGCTTCTAAGAGGAATTGGGCAACATATGGGTGGATCCACTCTATTAAGAGGAATAGACTTACCCTCTAAGAGAGTGGAGAAGCTTGTTATTGTACATGGTGCCTTGCATCTCATGGATAACAAGACACCTATGTACAAGAGAGCCCAACATTACGGTGGGATGTAGATCCTTGCAATTCAAGGTAGATTGATCGAAGATTAAGAGTAGTGGGGATTGGTTGAGATCCCCTTTACAAATGTAGATGGTGATGATACTTCTCATGATGAGAGTAGTTTGCAAGTATTTCCTTAGAGGAGGAAATTGATTATTTAACTACCATTTTGGTTATGTACTTATGACATAATAACATATGTACTCTTCTCATGCTGATTAATGAAGACTTGTTTTTCATTGTCATATTGTTGATGTATCATTGTATCGCTATCTAGTATCAATGTATCTCGATTCTAATTTCTATGTTAATGTCAATGACTCAATATGAAACATTGAAATATGAATATTAAATATAGCATTTTGGCTTATGTGATGAATAATTGGATTAATGGTTTCAATCTTCAAGCTTTTAGCTTTAAGTCTTATTTTATTCATGTTATATTTGTAATATATATAAATTTTAAATATTATTTTATTATCCTTCCCCCACCGTCCCCAAAATTTGAATTTTTTTTGCTGTCCTGGAAACCCCGTCCCGCGATCATGGAGTCTTAGGTAACTATGGTAAGTGCCCATTGGATACACCCGATGTATATTCATATGAGGATGAATCGGTGAGATAGCATACCACTAGTGTGTTCAAGTCCTAGTCTAGGAAGAGTAATTGTGCTTCATATTGGCATTGAGCACCTTCCTAGGTCATATAAGCAAGCACATATTACATGTTTTTTCCAGGTTTACCGGAGAAAGGGATGGGTTTCGGTATGGGAGATAGGGACGGTATCTTGGTATGCCATTTTTCAAAAAAATATGTATTGGAGATGCCAAAAAACAAAATAAATTTAAATATATATGTAAAATATGGATATTCATTAGTAAATAATGTGCAAACAACTTTAACAAGTCATATAATGCATACAAGAATAAAACATTTAAAGCGCATAAATGAGGTTAGGGCACACAATTAATAAATTAAGGTTAGGTAGTAGTAGTAAGGGCTAATTTGGCTCATTTTAATCATTTTTTCGTTTTCTTTTCCATTTTTAATAGGAGACTACAACTCAAGTGAGCAAACTGCTTCAAGGAGATGAAGGGAGACTCGGAATGAGGCCTCATGGTGCTGGGATAGGCTTAGTCTCGGTCTCAAGTGGAAGACATGTCTCTAGTCCCTAGAGATGCATCTCATGGTTATAGTAGTTTTTCTATCCCACCAAAGATTCATCACCATGGATGTTTGGAGAGATTGTAGAGGGAGTACTGACTTCCTCGAGGATTATCTAGCTTGGCCTCATCAACCCTAGACATTTCCCTATGAGATTTATCAAATGCTACATTGGCCCTTTTGTGATGATAGATGGAGTTGGTGTTTTGGCACGGAGCCTCTACAATGTTGAGCGGAGAAAATGACTTAAGTACTAGCTGCGTGCGGAGGTTAGGGACCGCACGCAAGGGAGTGCAAAAGGGCGCACGCATGCAAGAAGGATAAGCGTGCGAAGGTTCGTATACATGCAGCGAGATGAGAATTGGGACTTAGCCGATTTTCCAATATGCAGCTAAAAATAGAAAAGCAGGGTTGGAGTGGCGTCCAAGCAAGGTATAAAAATAGACAAAAGTAGGATGGCTTCAATGCACATAAAGGAGCTATAGTTGGAAAAAGCATGTGCGGGGTAGAATTAAAGAACATGCTTGGATCAAAGCTAATAATAGGATTAAAGCATGTAGATCTGATGTATATTTAGCTTAATATATTATTAGCACAGTAGAAAAATCATGCAAGCTATTGTAAGCACGCCTATTATTAGGAATGTGCAAGAAAGCGGTGAGGGCAAGTCCCACCGTGTGTGTGTGTGTGTGTGTATATATATATATATATATATATATATATATATATATATATATAGGTATAGGTAGTGCATCCTTGTTTTGGAGAGCCTCGATTCGAAAGAGAGTATGAATTATGCAGGGTTTTGAGTGTTTTTGGTGTAAAGCCATTCTTGGGTTTGTATGAGTGCACGCATGGTCCAACGCCTGGATGTACTAAGTGATGTATTCAGCTCATATGTTATTAATTATGGATTGTAATGGATAAATGCTTATGGGTTGCAGAGATTATTGTGTTTGATCATGGGTATTTTGATCTTAATGTTCATTATCTTTGAATGATTTCCTTATTATATGTGTTGCCATCTCTTTATGCTATGATGTATCTTCTTGATTGAATAAATGATTGGTTAACAAACATGCATGCTAACATCTTGATAAGCATAACAAAGGAGGGCCACTGTCAGTGCACACTTCGGGTGAGCTTCCGGACTTGTCTAGATGAGTTGTCATCGCGCATAACTATATTGGGTAATAAAAAGACTACATACAAACATGTCACATTATTGGTCTTTTGTCATGATTTTCTTCTCTTGTATTTGTGAACTATATGCTTCCTTGAGGTGTCCGACCCTTAAAAGAGTATTGTTGTCCAAAATAACCCCTAGGGCTATTTTGACAACTTAAAAATTTGATTTTGGACTCGAGGATTTTTTGTTTAAAAGCCGTGGAACACTGGAAGTTAGTGTTCCGCGGATTGAAGTACTCGATGTTCCATGGGTTCTTCTAACCCTCGGAACAAGGGAAGCAAGCATAGTGTTTCACAGACTCTCCAAGTCCATGAAACAAAGTGGTTACATGCGGAAGGACTTGATCGTTTTTTGAAGAGGTAAGTGCTTCGTGGCCTTTGGTTATAATGTTGTGCAAAAAATTGGGAGAGTTAATCTTCTCGCGGAGTTGGTTTGACAATGTTGCTCAACAAAGAATGAAGTCCGACCTATGAAGGCCGTGATCCACAGGGGAACTAAGTTTGAAGTGTTTTGCGGAAATGGCAAAGAAGTTTAAACGCGACAAAGAAAAGCCGTGGAACACTAACTCGGTGTTCCACAGGCTTCATAAGGAATTAGCGTTCCGGTAGACTTCAAAAGTCTACAAAACGAAGGACTATGGGTCTGCTGTTCAACGAAAACCACACAATGATGGATTAGTGTTTTGCGGCATGGTGGGATATTCAAAAGGTCGCCAAACAAAAGAAAACCCATGGAACATTTAAAAGCGCCGCGAAACAAGGAGAAAAGCCGTTAAGCAAAGTAGAATACAGGGAAAGCCGCAAAACAAAGTGGTATTGGTTTTATGGCCATAACTTTCGCTGCGGAGCTCTAAATTTGATAAACCAAGGGCATTGGGACTGTCTCTTTAAGGGCTTCATTTTGGCATCAAGAGACAATATTTGATGCAGTTTTGAAGGTGAAAAGTGCAAACTCGGTTTCGACAGAGAAAAGAGGCAATTTTACTCGTTTAAAATGAACAACCACTTCACCATAAGAATTTGATGATGAATGACGCCCATACTTATGCAAATCGACGACATAGAAGAATGGCTCGGTATGTGCCCACGTGGTCTTGCAATATTTTATTGCATTTGGTCGGTGGTTGAATCCACATTTGGTGCGTGCCCTCTCCCTTTTCCCTTCTATTTCTCTTCCCCTTCACTATATATTTGCAAATATTGTTGTAAAGGGATGAACGTTCTAAAAGTGCAAAGGCACTTTGCCAAAATGGTTTCCCAAGCATTGTGAGTTGCAGACCTCAGATTTGGACTCGTGCATGCATTTGGCACCTTCTTCCTTCGATGTAATGGTCATGCATAAGCAATAAAATCTTGTGTTTGTGGCTCTCTTTCTACCCTATACTTGTATTTTCTTGCATTCTTGCCTCCCATTCCTTCTTTGGTATGTTGTGTGTGTTGTATTTGTAGGTTTCTCCATTTTTGTTGTGTTTTGTGTGAGAAAAGGAGGGTTAAATGCAGTTTTGGTCTGTGGCACGTGTTTGCCCTCTCCCTTCTCCATTTCCTTCCCAATTCTCCCTCATAGAGTGTTCATCCCCCTTTTCTTGGTGCTATCACCTCTTTTTAGCTTAGTTTGCTTATGCTTTCCCTCGTCCTCTCCCCGTGGTTACTTAGATGTGTTAGAATAGGCTTAGCTTAGAGGTAGTTTAGTGTTAGCATTAGGAATAGGTAGAGGAACCAACCTTCTTAGGAGGTTTGACTCAAGATGCAATCCCACATGTGGAGACAATCCCATGTTAGCCAAAAGTATTGATCTTCCATGATCAAATTTAGGGTGCTAATTTTGTGTGTTAACAGTTTTGGCATGCCCGGTGGGACCAATATGAAGAGCTTTACAACTTCATACCAACAAGATTGATGTGTTCTTGATGGTATTCAGCCTTTGGAGGCAGTTCTCAACACATCTGACGACTCCATTGTTTAAAGAAACCCATTCTCTGAGTCTGCAGATCATTCCCTTCATCTTTCCACTCATTTTCATGTTTCCATTTCTCTCATGGCTCTCCAAAGAGCTCTTCCATTCTCTCATTTCAATTCGAGCCCCCTTCATTTGTAGTAATGGGATGATATCCCCAAAACAACCCTAAAAACCCTTACCTCTTTTCCATGGAAATGGAGATCAATCTCCTATTGATCACATTTAAGATATAGCCAACCATTGTGCCATTCAAAATATCGAGAAAAAAACATTTTCCTCGTGCTTCTTATTTCATCATTCAGAGGTAAAGCAAGAGATTGGTACAACAATTGACTCCACAATCCATTTCCACATGGGATCAACTAGGAGAACAACTAAACAACTGGTTCAAGGAGGATACAAATGTCATCTCTCATGGAACATCTCAGCAAAAAATACAACGAGCTTCAATGGAGTTTATCTCAGATTTCAACATCAGATTCTCAAGGACATGGCATAGAATTCCTCAAGAATTCAGACCCTCACAAGGTATGGCATTCTTGTATTATTTGATGTCCTTAGATGTTGATTTAGTTGTATTGATTCAAACTTTAGGAGGCACTTTCTTCCTCAAGCTTTTGCAATTGCATTGCAAGCTGAGAAGATGTTCATTCAGCTGGTCAAAGGAAACCCATCCCCATTGCTTCCATTCTTCCCTCACCATCTCAAATTCTCCATACCCCCATGCAAATCAAGAAAAATCCATTGTTCCATTCCAAAAACAAGAAGATCCTTTGCTTCCTAGTCCTTTTGGTGCTCTACAAGTTTATCATGCCCAAAACATTCCCTATGATCTGTAAAATTCCTTCCCATCTCCACCCAAGGCATTACCCGACCCTCTAAAACCTTGTCATGTTGTTTGGAGAAGCCGCGGTATTTCAAATACTTCCCAAATGCTCTACCCAACCCGCACTGAGCCTAGTTATCATACAAGGAGGGTAGACCATTATGTTTGCTACTTCCATGAAGAGGAGGAACTACAAAGATCAGGTCATGTTTTGGAGGGTCATTTGGATGTTTCAAATGATTAGATCAGAAATTTTGAGCCCAAATCATCCTTATCTGAAGGTTTTAATCAGCAGCCCCTTACTGTTATCTCACCTCATATGAAACTGGAAGACAATTGTATGGCAGTTGAGGATTGGTCTGATTCTGATTGGGAGGATGAGAATGTGCAAAATGTGCAAAAAGGGGCATCTACTTTGAAGAGAGTCCAGGCAAGTTTGGAGGAGGCTCAAATTGGGATTAAAGGGGAAGAGAAAGTGTTTTTAAACACTAATGCCATCCAAGAAAATGAGGAAGAAGGGTTTTCAAGTGAGCAAGAGTTTTCATTTGAGTGCAATGATCCTCATTGCTCCACATGCCTTGAACTTGCTTCACTTTTGGTGGAAAATCAGACCGGGCGAGAATCGGGAGGAAGGAAACCTGCACACAAAAGTGGAAACAAAGTTGTTTGCACAAGAAGCAAGACCAAACCCAAATCAACTTGCAAACATCCACAATGAAGAGGAAAGTGTCTCTAGCAGCTCCATTTATGGAGTTGAATGCAAAGAAGATGGGCAAACCATGCAAATCAGCCAAAGAGTTGCAAAAAATATCTTCCCAATCAGATACTTGGCTGGTTTGGAGTCAAATTCAGAGTTGCTTACTAGTCATGTTTACTTGAGCATGAGGAAGAGCTTCAATGTGCTAAAGATCAGCCCATGCACATCCAAGAACCAAATGCAGAGCAACTTGAGGAGGTATTCATTCTCTTTTTGATGATACTTTGGGAAATGGAGAGGGAAATCAATTTCAAGACAATTTTCCACTCTCATTAGAGACCATGTTTATTGCCAAATTAATTACATGGTGTCATTTTGTAAGGAAGGAGACTATTTCTCCCAACCCATTGCTGGTTTTGTTTAGCTTCCTTTGCCTTTGGTTAGAGTAGGAGTAGATTAGGTGTGTTTATTGCAAAACAAGTGCTTATGCACACTCTGCATGTTTCCATTTGGAACATGTATGATTTTCATCTTTGTACATAGTTTTGTGGGCCTTTGTTGCTGTTGCACAATCCAATTTAGGGCAGGTTCCATGGTGGAATCAGATATGTGGGGCAGTTTCAAAGTACATTCATTCAACCCCAAGATCACATGTAAATCAGAGTTCTCCATGCTCTTTCCTAGGAAAAAATATGAGTTTTTGGGACAATTGCAAGCTTTATTCAAAATCCCAAGAAATCAACTTTCAAGAGCACTCCAGTGCAGTTCTAGATTAGTTCTAAGTCAATGCAGATCTAGGGGGTAATAAATTTCTTTCGAGATCAAAATTTTCAGGCTCGACTCCATGACCAATGGATTGTAAAAGGCCATTGATCTTTTATCTAGCAGCATATATCCCCATGAGTCGCCAAATTGTTGTCTAAAATAACCCCAAGGCTATTTTGACAACTTAGAAATTTGATTTTGGACTTTAGACAATTTTTTGTTTAAAAAGCTGCGGAACACTGGAAGTTAGTGTTTCGCGGATTGAAGGAACTTAGGGTTCCATAGGTTCTTCTAATTTGTGGAATAAAGGAAGCAAACATAGTGTTTTGCATGGACTCTTCAAGTCCGCATGAAACAATGGGGTTACATGCGAAGGACTTGGGCTTTTTTTTGAAGAGTTAAGTGCTTCCCGGCCTTTGTTATAGTGTTGCGCGACAAATTGGGCGATTTAGTCTTCCGTGGAGTTGGTTTGACAATGTCGTGCAACAAAGGATGAAGTCCACCTATGGATGCCGCGATACACAAGGAACTAAGTTTGAAGTGTTGCGTGGAAATGGGAAAGAAGTTTAAACGCTGACAAAGAAAAAGCTGCGAAACACTAACTCTATGTTATGCGGGCTTCAAAAGGAATTAGCATTCCGCGGACTTCAAAAGTCCACGGAACAAAGGACTATGGCCGCGGTTCAAAGAAAGTTGTGTAACGAGGGATTAGTGCTCCGCAGCATGGCGGGATATTCAAAAGGCCGCCAAACAAAAGAAAACCCGCGGAACATTCAAAAGCGTCGTGGAACAAGGAGAAAAGCCGCGAAGCAAAGTAGAATACGGGAAAGTAGCGAGGATAAAGTGGTATTGGTTTTTCGGCCACAACTTTCGTTGCGGAGCTCCAAATTTGATGAAACCAGTGTTGGAACCGTCTCTTCAAGGGCTTCATTTTGGCATCAATAGACATAGAATTTGATGCACTTTTGAAGGTGAAAAGTGCAACTACGGGTTCGATAGAGAAAAGGGATAGTTTTACTTGTTTAAAATGCGCAACCACTTCAACCACCAAGAATTTAATGATGAATGGCGCCCATACCTCCTTCTCGCAAATCGGATGACATAGAAGAATGACTCCGTCATGTGTACACGTGGTCTTGCTGTATTTTATTGCGTTTGGTCGATGGTTGAATCCAAATTTGGCGTGTGCTCTCTCTCGTTTCCCTCCTCTTTCTCTATATATTTGCAAATCTTTCATCGTAAAGGGATGGACATTCTAAAATTGCATAGGCACCATGCCAAAATGGTTGTCAAAACAATTTGTGAGTCGCAAACCTCGGATTTAGATTCTTGCATGCGTTTGGTGCCTTCTTCCTTTGATGTAATGGTCTATGCATACTTCAAGCAATAAAATCTTGTGTTTGTGGCTCTCTTTCTTCCCTATACTTGTATTTCATTTGCATTCTTGCCTCCCATTCCTTCTTTGGTATGTTGTGTGTTGTATTTGCAGGTTTCTCCATTTTTGTTGTGTTTTGTGTGAGTAAAGGAAGATTTAATGCAGTTTTGGTTTGTGGCACGTGTTTGCTCTCTCCCTTCTCCATTTCCTTTTCAATTCTGCCTCATAGAGTGTTCATCCCCCTTTTCTTGGTGTTATCACCTTTAGCTTAGTTTGCTTATGTTTTCTCTCTCCCCCTCTCTCCTTGGTTACTTGGATGTGTTAGTATAGGCTTAGCTTAGATGTCACGTCCTGCAATTTCATTCTGTTTTTCCGAAAGGATAAGTTGTAAAATGAAGAGTGGTTTACAAAGGTAGGGAATATGCATTGTTGCATAGCTGAGTATGTAGCTATATGTGCGTATGTATATCCGAAAAGGATATACACACTTATGTGTAGTTGCATTCCCAACCATGTAACAACGCTTGTCGTCAAGCGTTCGAAGAGTACTTGACATTTATAACTTATTCTTGTTGTACTAAATAGTCTAAATTTACTTTGCATTGTTTTGTGTGTGTATGATGATCTTGATGCTTGGGTATATTGCTTGGTTGCTGTACCTGATATTGATCTTATGGTTCACCTCGCTTGTTGGAAAGTATAATTTGCAAATATGAGGAATCTATACATAGTTGCAATGTATTATTCGTTATGTGAAAATAATGATGAATGTTAAAAGTTACTAACTTTTCTTGACATGACGATGGTCATTGATCACACAATGATAAGATGATCTTCAATTGGAATTGGTAAATTCCGATTCGTCAAGGTAAAAGTTTAAATTGGTTTCATAATACTTGTATCCGCAAGAAGGAATAAGTATTTATTTTGCTGTTAAGTGTTAATACGGTTTATTTGATTTCGATTATTGATGAAACTATTTTGTAACTCGATCATAGTACATATAGCGTGCTATTTGCTGATGTGTTGATTTCACTATGTTGTGGATCGGAATTCGTTGGTATAAATCTCACCTTCGACTGATTGTGCTCTTGTTGTGTGATTATTGATTTTTAACCCTCAAGTTAACCTAAGACCATCTAGTGAGCATTTATATTGTTTTTGCAAATATGTCAAATACCTTTGGATTAAAAGGTGATATGGGCAATGGTGAAGTGATTGACTTATATGATTGTGTTGATCGATTATACTCCTTTTTAATGGTATGTTAATTATTGAATGGTAATTGGTTCGCTTTGGTAAAGGAGTTAGGTTCTTCGACTATATCCTTGGTCTAAATGTAAGTCTGGAATAATATGGTCTTTGACCCTACTCGAGTGCATTGGATTGTTGAAAATTTGGTTAGTCGATAGTAGATACATGACCCATGCAAACTATGAAGAAGGTTTTGGTTAATTGTTTAATGGGCAAAATACCATACGATGTGGTCTTGAACCATAGGAAGTTGGAAATAGATCAGAGCCACCGCCATTTTGGGAGGAAAAAGTAGCAATTTTAATAGGCCATGAAGTGGCACTGGTGGAAATTAAATGCATTAAATGCATGTACCGGTTTTGAGAAGCACGAAGCTTCTTGAGGAAGCTAAGTGCATGCGTGAGTTTTCATTTTGATGTTTACAATTTTGATGAGCTTCGCCAATCGAGCTATGCATGAAGCTTTGGTGTTATTCTTGGTGATTGTTAATAGAGCCCTCTTGCTAAAATAGGAGCTGCGTATGGAAGGTCTGCAAGCTGACTGCATGCAACTTAGCTCCATTGTTGGTTCCTGCACATGAACAAAAAAAAAAGCCAAAAATGTGTGCCTCTTTGTGACATCACAGAGCATTTTTCCTCATTTTGCGCACATGACAGATTGAAGTGACATCGGGGCATGCTGTGTATTATCTTGTTTAAAATATTAAAATAGTTAATAAAATTGTTAGAATCATTACGTGGCTTATTTGAATTGGTAACATTTTTAAATACCCGACAAAACTGTCAAAAATCCGTACAGTTCACTGGGCTCACCGGAATGCGCCTTAGCAGCAGTACCTGCCATTGGGATGCTCGTGCGACAGAGCATTTCTGGGCTCTAAGCGCGCTCCGAGCGTGATTTTACTGTGCATGTGCGGGGTCTATGTGATATTTTTGGCTTTGTGCATCTTCAAGCTCGTTGGACCGTGCATGGCTGTTTGAGGCGAAGATCTGCTAAGAATTTTTCAGTGAAACTATTATCGAACAACTTGTTATTTTTTAGAAAAATGGTGTATAAATAAAATGGATAGAGTCGGGTTTTTTTATCTGTTCAGTATTTGAAGTGCGTGAAAACTTTGAAACGAACTCTGAAGTACTTCTAGATTTTGCTGGTTTTCAGTGTAAGGAGTTTGCAATCTTAAGGCGTGGTTTCTTAACCCATAGCTATTAATCATTATGAGATTTAGACTGTTAATAGGTTTTCTGTCTCTGGTCTATATTTTTGCATTTGAATAAAGAAAATTGTATCAGCTTAGTTGCGAGTTAACTTCAGTTGGAAACTTCAAAATAACTGTTGGGTATTTGGGATTTTGACCTTCTGGGGTATGCCATCTAAGTTAATGGAATATCTCGTCTAAGAGATTTACTGGTATTAGAATGCTTACTGCCATTAATTTTATGAATAGATGAATGCATGTTAACTCGTGAATACCATACATAATGTAAAGGGAAGTAAAGAGTTTATTCTGCCGCCTATTTAGGTTTAGTGGGAGTTTGATTCCGACTTGTTGTAGGTCGTCCTTGCACTTGTAAAGATAATATTTTTCAAATCCTGCTATCTTAGGCTTTGGGGAAAATTTATTGTTTGGCCCTTAGTAGAGGCCGACTTTGCTTTTACTCTGTTGTTCTAGGAAAACCTACAGCCCACGCATTACTGGGTAAAGCCATTTACCATGTGATGAAGATACCAAATAGCCGACTGTTGCACGAGAATGTATACTCTTGGGTAGCAAAATTAAATTGAATGGTTGGGTTGTAAGGTCAGGGTTCAATTGAGCTCGCCTGGGTAATATGGAGTATGCTTTGGCTCATTTGAGCTAAAGGGAGAGCAAATCTTATTTGTAAAGGTCGGTCTAAAATTCGTTAAGTGTTAAACAAATGTTAGATCTGTCAAGGATTTTACCCTACCTTTAAATGGTTATGATTGTTGGCTTGGTAGCAGATTTTAATTTAAGTAATCTACTATGGTCTGTTATATACTTCTATGACATAAAAATAGTCCATATTCTCCTTTTTAAGATCTGCAGAACTTGCGCTATTACACCCAAACAATATTGGTTAACAAAAGTTTACTTTTAAAAGGGAACCGTGCTGTAGTTAATCTATTATTGACTCTTATATAAATATGATTTCATGAGATCTTTATTAGTTGCTAATGTAAATTTTGAGCTATATTGTTTTCAGCTGAGGGAAATAGTATAAAAAGAATTAGCCCCATGGATAATATTTTGGCCTATAGAATTTTATATAGGATTGTTTAGTTTATAGAAGTATAATTTCATTTCATGGCTGATGATCAATGTTTTAAATTGATAACTGTCTTTGAAGGGTAAAAGTTAGTTAACCTCTTAACATTTTGTATTTCATAATGTATCGATATGGTTATGAGTTATGAATCCATGCCAGTTCTTTTGAGCTGACCATGTATAAATTATTATTTTCAGATTGCAGGTTTTGAAAAGTAATACGAAAGGGTAAAGAACTGGATTACGACATACTTGATTGATATTGTATTAATTTATATGATGTAATAAATGTACTTGTATTTGATCAAAGGCAAAAGTATTACTTCGCAAATGAATAAGGCATTTAAAGGCCTGTTGTATTTGTTATCGATTACAATATCATTATGTACTTTAATAACGAGGTTTTAACCTCCATTATATGAAAATCTGCTGTTGTTTTTACAGCATACTTGTGTTTTACAAAAATGTTATAATGCCGAAATTATGGCAGATTATGAATGCAATATTGCAAGTACAATATGATGATTTGCTTTCATTATGATTGTGATTTAAAACAAGCGTTTTATCACTGTTTGACAACAAAGTGTTCATTGTGAATTGATGTTTGATTAAGATAATACAACTTTTATAAGATGTCGTTATGATCAATTGAATTCATAACAAAGACAGTTAAATAAACAAGGAAGTATAACAATGTACTAAAAGAGATAAGTAAATATGAAGTAATTGTTAAATACAGATAAACATGATGACAAATGTTAGTTTATATGTATGTAACATTAAGAAAACATACTGCTGCATTTTTATAGCAGCAACATACACTTTTAAGATTAAGTTGTACTGTCATACGATTATATTTGATTTTGTTGTACCACAACGTGAAAGTAGTTATGAGGATATGGAACAAGTATGAAGGTACATTTTGAATGCATGAAATAGTATAGTTGTATACATCTGACATAAGTAAACAAAGAAAGATAAAGTGATTACTAATGATCATAAATGATGTTATCTTATCATTCTAGATTAACAATGAAGTGTAGGAAACAAGAAGCAACAATTGTGTTGCGGGAACCTTGTCCGTACTAGCTAGGGATGGCTACGGGGAAGGTATCGAACGTGTAATGACACAAGTCATTACGTGAGCGAAACCTTTCTCGTAGGAATCATAAGGTGGTATTGATAGGATTCATAGGACCCGATTATCGAGCCATGATACCTACAGCTTCTGAATTTAATCTTATTACTTATTGTGAATGATTAATTAAAAATGGTTAACTATAAACTTAATACTAAGGCAACGGAAAAGAATCCATGATACTATGTTGAGACGGTTGTGCGGTGAAAGGAAGACAGTTTCGAGTGGCTTATGTGCAGTCACGAAACTAGGTTTGCTAGTGCAATGCCAAAAACTACGACCATGGTAGTGCAAATGACTGATTGCATTGTCTGTTCTCCATTTCTTCTTTTAATTGTGTTTTGAGCTGGAATGAAGTAATTGCATGTTTTACTGGCTGACACTAAGAAGATGCAGAAGGTCTTTGTACCTACAAAAAGGTCTAACCAAAGATATACAATGTATATCACCTTGTATAGAGCTTTGAAGGGGTATCGAGAAGGATCTGGAACCCATGCGACAGTACATGGTTATTGTTGTCCAAAATAACCACCTTGGTTATTTAGACAACTTGCGATTCCATTCGCTCGACATCAAATTATATGTTGCGCGCGCTCTTGGTTTTATACTTTGACACATTGGCATCGCCGCAGTTCTTCGCGCGCACCCTTGCCACGCCCTTCACACTTCTTGTGCTTTTCCTTTACTCGCTTTCTTTCGCGCACCCTACTTCCCTCTGTATTCTGCTGTCTCCTTTCGTCCTTATTCGCGCGCATCCTTCGTGCACGTGCTTTGCCTCTCGAATATCACGCACTCCTTGCGCGCATTTACAGACTTGCCTTCCATTTTTGCTAAGTCCTTGGCATGCTTTCCTTGCACATGCCCTCCCTTCCCTAGTCCCGCGCATCCCCTCGCGCACCCTCATTCCTATTCCGCTTTCCGCCTTGAACACTTCCTTCCGACATTGGCTTTGCGCGCCTTATCTTGCACTCCCCTTCTCCTACGCATACTTGCATACCCTTGTAGATATGCACCTTTCTTCCCATCCTTCGCGCACCCTCTAATGTGCACTCACGAGACCTCTGCATTCTCCCATCTCGCGCCTCTTGCTCTTGCGCACGCGCCTCTTACTCTTGTGCATGCGCCAAGTGCAATCCTCCATGTCAATCATCAAGTGCTACGTGTCAACCTATTAGATGGAGTGCACAACACACAACCTATCAGAACATGCCAGCTGCGCGCCGAATCCTCACATCAAATGAATGCATGACACGTGGCAGAAAAGACAAAACAACGAGAACTTAGCCGAATCCTTCAACCGATTAGAGCGAGGCCATGTGTCTTGTGTGTTCAACTTGTACTACAAATCTTCGAGATCGTCATAACTTCACATTGCAGAGCTCGAGTCCCGCACAATTGGTCTTGATTGAAAGTGCTGATGTGAGCTACGCTTTGGGCTATTCAAAATTAGATTTTGGCGGGATTTGGTAGGTGGAAATCAGGGAAATGGGTCTCGGTGCATTAATGCATACATCCAGTCGACTCAACCGCCCATATTTAATTAGATCTTGCCTCCTTTCTTCTTCCACAAGTTTGAACAAACATAGGGAGGCGGATTTGACAATGTTGCATGTGCATTTGCAGGGCATTTATTGCTTGTTGTTGGTGGTTGAAAGTTTGAATCTGAGTTTCCCTCTCTTTCTCCCCTTCCTTCTCTCCCATTCTTCTATAAATTGTTGAACAATGCTCATTGTAAAAGGTTGGATCTCTTAGTTTGCAAGAGTATTATTCAGAGTAGTGCCTTTGCATTTTGAGTTACAGGCCTCGATATGGTTTTCTGCATGTGGATACCGCCTCTTCCACCATTGTAATTGATTGTGCATCTTTTGGAAGCAATAAAAGCTTTGTTTTGTGGCTATTCTCTACCCTAGCTCATTTTTATTGCATCTTCTTGCCTTTCCCCTTGCATTGCTGGTTTGTTGTGCATTTTCATGTCTCTTGCAAGTTCCTTTTCTATTGTGCTCCATGAAAACGGGTGCGTGAGTGTTGTTCCAAATCATGGCACGTTTTCCGCTCTCCCCGCGCGCATTTTCCCTCATTTTCACTCAGCTAAGAGTGTTCATCCCCCTCTTTCTAGTGCTATCACCTCCCCTTAGTTTAGGTTTCCTTTTCATGCATCTCCTTCTCACCCTGGTCCCTTAGAATCATAAAGTAGTGATAGGTAACTACATTTCCCTTCCTAGGAGTAGTTTTAGTAGTAGAAATAGGTAGAGGAAGCCGACCTTCTTCGAGGTTTGTCTCAAGCGCAAGTCTCACAACTTGGAGATAGTCTCATGTTGCCTCAAAGCCCCAACGGCAACCTTGATCTGGGACGGGTGCAATTTTGAGCTCCAACAGCTTATCATAGGTTGTCAAGATGGATTCTAAATATTAATTGTTGGTGGATTACTTTGTGTTGATCTTAAGTAATAATGTTAAATCATTACAGCATGAAAATAATTAAGGGAATTGTAAACTCAATTAGTATGCTTGGTTATTTCTCTGCGTGCTGATAATTATTGAAGGCATCAAGTTAATTGATTATAATTTTTTTTTCCCTTAGTTTGTTGAAGCGTAATATGGGCGTTACATTAAAGGTAGTTTAGTGTTAGCATTAGAAATAGGTAGAGAAACCAGCCTTCTCTGGAGGTTTGTCTCAAGATGCAAGTCCCACACTTGAGACAATTCCATGTTAGCCAAAAGTATTGATCTTCCATGATCAAATCTAGCGTGCTACTTTTTTGCGCGTTAACAACTATTTGTACATAGCTTTTATGATTTGGGGTTCAATTGTTTTTGGTTTACCCCATTGTTATGCCTACATTTCTTAGTGCTTCGTATGTAGTTACTTTTTGTCAACTAGGGTACCTTTATTCTAGTACTACTCTATTATATATGAGTCTACTCTTAGAGTCCCATCTACCAACTTTTGGTCATTTGTGGACATTAATATAATTCTTACTTTCTTTGTTGAGGAGTTGCCTCCTGCCATGAGTTGATGGGCTCGGAGAACTGTTATTTTGATAAGTAACAAATTATACTTTTTGATAAGCATGCAATTTTTGATGACTTGTCCAGGCTTTGAGAACAGTTAGAAGACCGTTATTCTGATTTATTTTAGTTTTTAGGAGGTTCATTGATGTTATTTTCTTTAGAAGAATGTGAAATGCTCTTTTTATAGAATCCTCATTTCAGAAAGTCAAAGTGTGATTAGTTTGATTTCCTTGTGATTGACACACTAACACATAATTTAAATGTCAATTACACTGCTGTATGTAATCCACAAACCATGGACATAGAGTACATAGAATAATCTATAGAACCGTTTGAGCTACTATTTTAGATGAACTTCCCCTGTTTTTCACGTGGTCAATTATCTAATGATGAGCAACATAAAATGTATATGTGCTCCTCATCAATGCTCTAAAGGCTCTTTCAATACTTATCTTATGAAGGAAACCACCAGTCCAGGGTATAGGCTGAGAGGAATTTATCTAGCATACAGTCATTTTCATATGGCTAATATCATTTGTGCTGTTTACTAATATATATTGATAAAATGTATCTGCAAGGTTTCAGATTTGTTAATTTTCATATTATTAGGAGATACAGGTCTTGTCAAATATGCAATCTTGAATTTTCATAATGTGTCTTATAACTTTTGTATTGCATTATCATCATATATTAAATCGGTTATGATGAATCTTTCAGGGATCAACTATCTTGGATGAATCTAATGATCATGATACGACGGATCTTCACAAATGTGTGACTTTCATTAGAGATTGCACCCCAGATTTGAATAAGTCTAATGTAAGTACTTGAAATAGCCATTTTCAACTTGTTTAGAAATTGAATATATTGATGAAGCATTGTTATAGTTTTGTCCTATAGCATTCTTGATTTATGTTCAGCCCAGGGAGAATGATAATGCTGCGATCTTATCACATTGTTTACTTTGCTAGACATTCTACTATATGGTTTTCCTTGGCTAGAATTTCCTTGATTATATCATACTTTTATTATTTATTTTACTTGCTATGAATCTCCCACCCCTCTAAAATCGGTGCATCCTGCTTCCAGTTGGTTCTTATTGTGGTTGGAGCACTTGGAGGACGATTTGACCACGAATTAGGAAATATAAATGTTCTTTACACATTTTCAGATTTGCGAATTGTCCTCTTGAGTAATGAGAGTCTTCTTTTTCTTCTTCCCAAAACTCATCGACATGAGATTTTAGTAGATCATTCAGTAGAAGGGCCACATTGTGGTCTTATTCCTGTTGGAGGGCCATCCCAAAGTACGACTACAAGTGGCCTGGAATGGGATCTGAGTAAGTAAAATCAGAACATTTGGTTAATCATGCATAAATTTTATATCCTCCAATAAGGAGCTTACTTTTTTATTTAGTGGATAGTACAAAAAAAATATTGAAAATCCTTGGTGCAAAATGTATAGCTATTGTCATTAGTTTTAAGAGGTGGTAGGGAAATAATTTGATTTAGTTGTAATTTAGAGCATCGTAGAGGGGGAAAGAGTGTTTTTGAAACTTCTATTTCAAAAATTTCATTTGTGGTTGGCTTAATTTTACAGACAAGACTCCAATGAGATTTGGTTCGCTGATCAGCACATCAAACATATTAAGAGGTGAAAAGGTGACGGTATGCTCTGATGTGGATTTACTTTGGACTACATCCATTCGAAAACTATAACTAAGTATAAAATGTGTATTTATTTCTCTATAATGGGAAATATCATTTCTTGAGTTTGCTGGCAATTTTAGTGGGGTATCGGATGTGGCAAAGATTGGAGGTTTGTAATATCCCATGATAATCAACTAAAATTTAAAAGTGAAAACAGTTGATATCATCCAATTATGTTGATGGTAAATTGTAAATTGAAAAATGTTTGTTCTTGTATATGTATACTAATGATTGGATTGCAATTCAATTTATTTTCTGCTTCGCCATATGGGAAGCAATTTTTTTCATCCCATGTTATTAATATTTTGGATGGACTAAGTATATTTTTCTTACAATTCTTGAAAGATAGTAACAATAGAAACTTGAAAATTGATTTAAACAGCAGTGCTCTGTAGAAATTTCCTTTCCAATTTGTATCGTGTTCATGACCTGTGGTTAATATGAGATGAGGTTAAGCCCATTTTTAATGCTAACTTCAGGTGCAATTTGCATTCAATGTAACAGGACTACAAGCAAAATAAAAAAGAATGCTACCTAAAATTTGACTACTTTGGAGCATAAATATGGGGTTTATCTTAGCGTTTGCATTGCAATGTATACGTCTTTTTTTTACCGCTGCTACTTGACTATATACCCAACTTATCCAAAGCTAGGGAAACTCAATTAGGATGACGAATCTTTCTATTTCATAGAGGAAGAAATACATTGGAATATACAAGATCAAATTTTAAATATTGAACTTATAAATTTCTTGAGAGTTAACTTGCAGTTAGTTTCTTATAAAAAACAGGGTTATGGTCTTCAGCTAAAAAATTTGTCATTAGCATATAAAGTTTTTTCTCCTTTGGTGGGGTGAGATAGGTGTCTTGTGGGCTCGTGGATAAACAAATCAACTTGCAACAATTGTGAAGACTCGAGGATAAGAAATTGATTTTTTTAGTTTATTACTTCGATAGGAGTTTCTTAATGAAATTGTTTTTTCGGGTTTTTTTGTTGACAAATGTTTATTCGCCACATATGTGGTTCAACCATTTTCAGGTTATAATTTATTCTGTGAAATCTAACGAGTAAAAACCCCACTTTCCGATCAAAATATTAATTATTCTAAACATGTAATATATTTAATAAATGTATTTAATTTAAAAAAACAGTTATATATGATTAATAAAAGTGGTTATAATAATTAGTTACAATTTTCCCTTGCAATTTATTATAGTAAAATTAAACGGAAATGAACCCGTATACAATTGAAGTCTACCTGAATGGTGAATTGCTTATTTTGGAATTGAAGATAGCAACATCCTTAGAGCATGGAGATTGCCAAAGCCTGGACCCAGAGCATATGAATGCTTCCCAAGAGCATGGAACGGTATTGGTGAGAGGCACCGTGATACAAGAATTTTTCAAGTTTTGTTTATTTTTCCCTTAAATTCCACCTTCAATGTTTTACATGCTTCAATCTGGACATAACTTTACTTATGAGGCTTATATAATGATGGAAGAGTTAGAGGCGGTGATAATGCTGCTGCAGAATTGGTGAGCTACCTGCAACATTTTTTCGCAGAGATGTTGGATTCCATGGAAGGGAAGGAGAAAATTATCGAGCAAATCTGTCAAGAGGAGGAGAAGTGGATGGTGGAGGAGAGTGCACATTGATGCATTTTTCATAATCCCATGACTGCCGAAAAAGATCATGGATTGCAGTGGGGGTTTTCTTCCATTGGGGTTTGACTTTGGGTCTGGTCTGAAAAACCACTAGTAGTTTGGTAGTGGCAGAGAAGGGGCACATATTCCTCCTGGTTTTATTTTGAGACACCTCTACAAGGTTGATGGTGGTGGAGCTAGCAGGGACAAAGCTGAAAATTAAGCAACCTAAAGATCTAAAAACACGGGGCCGATCGTTCTGGGTCTCGAACTCGTGTTCTGATCAACTGCCACCCTCATTTTACTCTTGGTATTTGAATTTTATTCTGTCATTGTCATTGCTTAGGGAAGTGAATGCATTAGAAATTTCCTTCAAAGCTTCCTCTGTACCAGGGGCTTTGTTCGAGTGGAGAATTCTTTACAATTACCATCGATTCTTCACACTGGTACTTGCAAATCCCGTCATATCCCTTCACAGACTTTATAAAGCATCTAAAGTTCTATACAGAATTTGTATCTGCCTTTCTTATAATTGACAGAAAAACTGTGTCATTTTTGCAGTGCGGATTGTTCTAGCAAGATGGCTAAATTGATCCCATGTTCAAAAATTGAGTGAGCTGCTCAAATTGCTGAAAACATATGACCGCATTTTGCACTGCCCAATAACGTTACAACAGACAGGATCTGTGTTTGTCGCTTATTTTTTGATATCACATTGGAGATTTAAGCACTTGTCTCATTAATGACATAAGGTTTTCACTGTCCATCTTATTATGAAACAATCTTTTGGAAGCAATTTCTACAATTTTTTTACCACCAACACGATTAAGAGAGATCTACAAATAGATGGTCAATACAAATTTCATTTGTGTTCTCAACATCTACAACCACAATCTCCTTTAAAATGGTACAACTCGTATCAAGACTGCATACAACTAAGCAATTCACAGTTCAACAGCACACTCTCCATTTGAAGTTTGTATGTGCTTTCAGCCATTAGCAGTCTATGAGGTTCCTTCAGCTTTGCCCAAATCCGGCAACCAAAAAGGAATCCTCGGAAAGAGAAGATGCTTCTCCATTTGTGAAATCACCCCAAAATCTGCATTTCCAGGCATCTCAAATTCCAAAGATTTCTCAGCAGCACCAGAAAGCATAGTTGGGAATCAAATAACTCCACCTTCAAAAGTGGAAACCAAGTCCAGTTGCTACTTGGAAAGAGAATAACCAAAATTTTAAATCATAAGCTTAACCCTCTGCGGTATGCATCCCAAAAATAGCTACAACTAATTGGGAATGAATCCTTTGAATCCATTACATTGCAAATGTTGACCACCTAAAGCCTAATGAAGAATTCAAATTGGAAATGGGAATACTTCATCCTAAAGACATCTGGTCTGACTTCCAACTGCCATCGTAACACAATACTTTCTATGACATGAGAGGCAGACTCATAATCCATCACCTCATTCTTATTTAGTGACAAGACAAATATAAAATAACAAGAAAATTCGCATTTCCTGTCTAGCTTCATGACTCAACATCATGATCACCAAGAGAGGCCCCAAAGATCAATTTTGTTATTATCTTTTACTCATTATTTACCCAAAAAAAGTCTCTTAACATCAATAGACTGTGGGAAGGAAGGGAATATGATGTAATATTCTTGGTTGCCATCGATTCTTCACACTGTTTCAACTTGGTTCACTATGCGATTCAACGTGGGATCATCCATTGAATTCTTATTATAAGCCTAAATATGAAAATTAGGCTACAAATATTCGAGAATTAAGTGCTCCATAAAAAACACCGGTTTGGTTTTTTTGGTATGAATTTACATTTATAAGAAAAGTGATTTGAGTATCAAAATTTGAAAATATTTAGAATTTGGTATCAAAATTCACAAATACTTATAATTGTGTATTAAAAAGATCAGATTTGGGCTCTATTTTTACCAGTAAAGGGTCAATTTGATAATCATAATATGCACATATGCAGTTAAATAGGAAAATGTCCCAGTACTTTCATTTTTGTTTTGGGCTACAAAGAAGAATTCTATATAGGGCAGTTTCATTTTTTTATTGAGAAGTGTATTCAACTCGGCATTAGATTACATAGATTATCGACATCTCTACCCATGTTTTGGAGGAAGCGTATACCGGATTTACAATTACGAGTAAGCATACAACTAAACTAGTGATCACCTTCAACTTAAGCAACTACGAGTAAGGGGCATCCATGCCGTCAAAGTCATGCGGTGCTTTTCAACCATTTCGACTCTCCTATCGCGTATCTCCAAGCCTTGCACTCAGCAAGACTTGACCCCTGGTGGGTTTATTCAAAGCCAATCAACTTCATCAATGAATTAAGGGCCCTTCGATGGGGTCGTTTTCACCCACACCCACACCCACACGCCCACACACTCTTATTCAAAGCCAATCAACTTCACCAATGAACCAAGGGCGTTTCGATGGGGTCGTTTTCATTTTATTTACACACACGTCAATAAAATTTTGTATATAAATATATTAAAAGTGACATTCATACAAATGATATTACTAAAATTCAACTAATCATTTGATTTTTTTTTAACAAAAAAATGCTCCAACTCTTTCATATGGTCACGTCTTTGTAACAATTGGTGTGAGTGCTAGTTCTTAACAAACAAATAAATTAAGAACACGACTACAACTTAATTTTATGAATTGATCATGACAATTTTAATAGATTATGAAAAATATTTCTAACATTTTCTTGAAATTATTATATAAAGTATCTAATAAATTATATATTGTGCAAAATCAAGATCGACTTCTAACTATAGAAAATGAAATAAACAATATAATTCCATTTACAACTTATGGACTTTATATGTAAATGACAAAAAGTGTGGCCTAATCCAACATGGGGATACCTTTGCCAATATATGTAATAAGTTTTAGGAGGTAAAAGGAAATATTTCTATGTTGTTCCAACTTTGAGCATCATTGTAGAAGATGGTGTTATTGTTTTTGTTTGGGGGTGGGGGTGGGGTTGGGGTATTTTAATCCAATTGTGTGTATGTATAATTGCAGCGCTTTAATTTTATATGTAAGATTGTAAGCACGCTTGGTTCATTTATTGATATGTGGTACATTGATACATGGTACATACAAAGAGGTTTTGGGTTGTTAATGGATAACACATATAGTCAACGAATCAATTTAGATAGAAGGCCTTGTTCCATATTTTAGATTTTGTTGTTGGGAGGTTACAATGGGAAATGATGTTGTGGGTGTAGAAGTGACTTGTGGAAGTTTTTTATTGGTTGGTTGAAGTTGAGGTATTAGGCCATGTCAAATGTATTGTGTTTTTGTTATGGCCACTAAAAATTAGAATGAGTAGATAGGGCAAAGGTAACAAGTTGTTCCCATGTAATGGATGATAGAGTAGTATTTTGAATGATGCTAAATGGTTTGAGACCCAAATTATTTCTATAGGTTCCATGGTTACAAATATCAATTGACAATGAACAATATCCCAATGAAGAAAATTATTGAACCCTTATTGCTTGGAATGGAGTTACACAATCATGTTGAAAAGTATGATGATTGACACATTATGTTCAACTTAGATATGCAATTAGTAGAATCAAATTATGAAAATCCTTGTTTCATTGGGGTACTTATGATAAAGTTTTAGTACAAAAATATTGTATTTAAATGAAGTAAAATGTTGTAATATTTGTGATTGCACAGAGAGATAAAGAGCAACAAATCCTAAAATTGCTAGGTGGTTGTGCTTGTAAGGTCACCTAACATGAAATTAGTGAAGTGCAATGAATATTAGCCGATTAGATGCACAATATCCGAAAAAGCAGTCTTGATATATATGATTGAGGAAAAAAATTAATTCGAGTTATGACCTAAGCATAAACAAGGAGAATTGCATTCCAAATGAAATCCACTCATATAAGCATAGTCGACGTGCATTGCAATTTTTATTACATATCAACATAACCATGTACACCTTCATCATGCTTTGCACATGGAGCAATAGACACTATGTCTTTTGACAATAAACTCTTGTGGGGTGTAGGGTAATGCCTTCGAACTTGGGACCGATCAGTAACTTCTTGACATGATTCATCTATAATTGTCATAAGAAAAAAGAAAATGTACTTCTCAAATTCTAGATCTATAAGAGGGCGGTGAACAAAGATATGTAAGAATTAGAATTATATTTATAAGAGAGTAAAATATGGCCTTTTGGAAGTACTTCGCAAGCTCCACATAAAATGTTCATAATTTGAGAAAATGAACATTTGTGTGCAATATATCGATCTTATTAATTTTGAAAATATGGTCATCAATGTGTTGATCTCGGTGAAAAAGCATTGAGTCCACAAGGAATCTTGTATTAATAAAAAACAATTGGTAGCAATAACTAGTTTTGTATATCAACGGGTGCAAACTTGAAATGGTTGAAGGAACCTACACTTGGTGTTTAATCACACAATCTATGAAGATTTATGCATGCCTTATTAAGAAAACCTTTGCAATTTCTTGTGACACATCTTAAGACAATGGGATCTTGTGAGGGTTAAAAACATTTCACTAACGTAAGAAGTTATGAAGTTCGCATGACCACACACATTGTGAAGTCATGCATTGGGTGGGACATACACATAACTCTTTTGGTTTGTGTGATATTTTGTGACTCTATACGCAATCTTGTGATACTATGTGCATTGTACCCATTAGAGGAAATATTGTAAAAGTTTACAACTCTTCTTATTCTATGCGGTCACTATACACAACAAAAAGTGTAGGGGCCTTTTGTGTGTACTCGAATCCACGTGGGTTGGACCAAGGTAGTTAACGTAGGGGATGAGAGAATGATGATGTGGGAATATCACCGATAGTATGAGGATGGTATGAATCAAGGGGGTGTGGGAGGATAAAGATATAGGAAAGATAGAAAGAAGGTTCTCTATTGATGTTCTCGAGAGAGCTATATTTGCTCATCAAGGGCGGTAAAGATTCTATAGACCTTCTCGTGGTGGATGGCATGGTCAAGAATGATGGTGTAGAGCTCTTGGTCTATGTTGTGGTCGGTGAATGCGGGAATGTTATGTTGGGCGACACAAATGAGATAATTGTTGGAAGATGGTGGCTTTGATCTAAAAATTCGTGGAGAATGAGAGGTAAGAGACAATACGAGATACAAAACTTAAATCTATAGAGGGAGTAGTTGTCTCATGAGAAGATATATGAAGTTGTCGTGTTGAGGGTCTTCACCTTTAAAGATGATGAGTTGTAATACTATGAGTGTAGAAGAAGGTGTAGAATGAAATACTTTTCATCTTAGTTTGAACAAAATATTTTCCTTAGTGTTTTGTGGCTCGAGAGGAGCATGGATGTGAAGGAAACATCCAACTCTACCCGAGAAGACATGGTTTTGTAGAGTCATTCATAGTGGAGGAGTAGTATTGCGTGGTGCTAGCTATGATGGGAGCGTACCACAAAGATATCCTGAACTGAGGGTTGTGTAGATGATTTAGTTGGAACAATAGTTGTATAGATGCGTGGTGGCTAGAACAAGAGCGATGCATATTTAAGTCTTGAATGAGAGTTGTGAAAATGTTTTGGTTGAATATCTTGTGAAGTGAAAACTTTTGTCCTACATATCAACAAGTGTCCTTGTATAGTTTGAATGTGTTCTTGTGATTAAAATGGCGTGACTATGTTTTGGAGATGCTTTGTACATTATTGTTGGGATGTTTTCTAGCTTGCTTGGAACTAAAATTCATGTTTGGTTGTATGGAGATAAATTTTGGGATTGATGTTCGCATTTCAACTACTTAATTTGTAATTAATTTAGTGAGATGAAATGAAATACAACTAGAATTGATTACTTGCTAGAAAAAGAAGTTCTAAGTGTTTATTACTTGATTGCACATAATAGAAATCAACAAATCAAGACTTCTTTTCACTACTCTATTTGATAACATGCAAGTAGAATTATGTTTTTGGGAGATTTAAATGATAATGAAATAGGTAGCAATGAAACTAAATCTACATATAAAAATGAGAATATTCCTAATGATTTCAAGAGACACAAACAGAAAGAAGTAAAAACTATAATCCTTCACATGCAATTGGAATTTTCATATCTAACCCTTATGCCTTATGAGATACAAGTTTTCTAATCTAAACGCTAGTTTTAACAAACAAATGATAAGCAAGATGACGTCTACAATCTAAATTGTAATGAAGCTATCCTAAGTTTAGAGATCTAGTAAAAACTTAATACAAGCCAAGATGTAGATTGTGTTTGTTCTAATCTACTAACAATTTTGAAAACATATATAAGGTTAAGTCTGTTTTTGGTATTTTTATGGTTTATGGGTGAAATTTCTACAATTTAAAATAACCTACGATCTAAACAAGAAAGATAACAAATCAAATAAATCCATGATATATTCCTAGTTATGGATAAATCTTCAAGCATGCGGAGTTTCAAAATTCCAAGCTACAAACTTAAAGTTCATAATACTATCTAATCTATCTTCTTTTTCCTTTTTCTTTTTGGTGGTTTTTTAATTATATCTATGTAAAGAAATGTAAGATAAAACAATCTAAATAAACAATTGAATACAAACTCAACCTCTTTCGGTAGACAAAAGAGAGTTGCGTTTGAAACTTCTTTGTCTATAACCTTCTTTGTCTATAACCTCGGTAAACTAGTCTAGTTAATGCTCAAGTGTGCTTAGTATGATGACAATAATGTGGTAAGAAGAGATTGGAAGCTGGATGTATTGTGGAAGCATAATGGAGAACAGATCGGTGGTTGGTTCAAGGGAGTCGAAGAATGGTTTAGAAACCCTTGTATTCTCTTTGTGGATAACAACAACAAACAAGGTCCTTGGAGGTGCTTTATACGGAAGCAATCTCCCTTGGGCTTTTCCTTTCTCACTAGATCAAAAATAAGTAGCAACAATGCTCTCAAGAAAATCTTCAAAATTTTGGGGGCATTAAATGAGCACACAATTTGCCTTCATAGGAAATCCTTTAGGAGATCAAATTATAACTCTAGATCAAAAAAAAAGATCTATGGTAAATATTAGATCATTAGGTGGTGAACTCGGTGCAATTGGGAAGGGGAGGTGAACTAGGGGTTGAAATGAGGAAAAAACACGTGGCCTAAAATTAGGACCAAAAATCACAAATATACACAAGAGGGAAAATATTGGATTTTTCGAGACAAAACCACTAGTTCTATCGGGGTGGTGACACAACCTTCATGATGGGAGATAGAATCGTCAATGATAAAACACATCATTGCATGACAAAAGCAAAACCGCTATAGTGTGGGATGATACCAAAAAGGCGGTTACGTAACCTTCACGGTAGTAGTGCATTGAACATGAAAAGGGGTACAATAGAGGAGGGGGAAACATGAAAGGTCTTCTAAAATGATCCAAAAGGAGCTAGAGAAGAATAAAGGAAGCAAAATGGGAAATGATGGATTGTGCAAGTGGTTTGAGAATTTGAAACATTTTGTTGTGTTTTTGGAGATCCTTGTAATCATCGGTAAATATTTTAAATATTGCATCATGCAAAAATAAATTTCCCATTCGAGGAAGAAGTATTTCCATGAATTAGATAGGGTGTTATGCCCTGAGAAGTAAGCTCTCAAACAAAATAAAGAGATAACATACCTTTCTTACCTTCCTTACCTTATGACAAAGAGAAACCAATCGAGGCTCCCTATCACCTATAAAATAAAAGGGGAAAATCAAATTAGTATAAGGAAGAAAAGTATATAAATGAATACATAATTGAAACCGGAAAAGAGGACTTATAATTTAAGTGGGATACTACCTTTTGCCAATATGCTCGTTTTCTCAGAAACTTGAAAAACACAACTATACAACAATAGATATGAAAGGAAAATGGGAAATAGGTGCCAATCAAAATTTTAGCCTATGAGGAATCGAAAAATGGGTTAAAAAATGCAACATACCAAAATTAGTAATTTTCAAATTTTTACCGCAAAACAACTCTTATATATTCAAAAATTTACCTAAATTAGAATTCATTTGTGAAAGCATGAGTAGAGTTTTTTTGAGCTCGGAGAAGTATGATTGTTTGTGAATGAAGACAAACTACATGATCTTGACAATAACATGATGGTAGGGATACTAGTGGTAACAAGTGGGGCGGAGGACATGTTAATTGTATGCATTTTTCTGTTATGGGGGTAAAAACTAGTTTTCTCATATTTGTAATTTGGGGGCATTATTTTGTGTGTTGTTAGTGTAGAAATGTTGGTGGGAAGGATAGATTAGGGAAATGCATTTTTATAATATTTTTATAGGGTTTTGGGTAGTTTTATGATTTTATTCATTTTGGGGTTTTACATAAATGAACTATTAGTTTCATGATGGAACTGTCGATCCGGAAAATTGGTGGTTATGTGCTTGAAAACATCGATGCAAAACCATGACATTAGGGTTAAAATTATTACGATGGATGCATGTCTAATACTTGTCGGACACACAATCGATAGTGGCAAAATGTAACCTCCTCCTATATATAATGATGATTGTGAGTTAGATACTTAGAAAATTTGTTTTTGTGAAGAGGTTAATTTTTATCAAACTTTGTCTAATTATCCTTTGTTTCTTGATATTTTGGTTGTTTGTAGGTGGATACGTGCGGTGGATCTACGTTAGAGAGCTTGATTATCTATATGGAGCCATTGACCAGTTTACACCATAGAAATCTTTACTTTTGACCGCTTAGGGCTCAAAGTTGGTAGACACCCTTGGTTGCTCATATGAGCAAGATCTTGTTTTACACATTCTTACATATTGGGATGTGTACTTAAATGTGGCATGAGAGTGGATCATCGCTCTAGAGGATGTATATTAGATCACATGTGTCCCGATTATAGGGAGAAATGTAATAATTACTTGCTACTATAGGGGCAACCTAGACATTAGAGTGGGATAATTACTTTGGAGATGCACATGCACTCGATGTGAGTGCTAAGTAGGGGTTTGATTAGTGAGGTTGTGGAATGCACACATTCCAAAATTTTGCAAGGTTATTATTGGTATCTTTTTCTCATGCATAATTAGGAAAGGGGACACATCTCCTATTGTACTACGAGGTATCTATTATGATGGAGATCAAGGGGCACAAACACTAGTTCAACTGGGTACAAGATATGTTATCCCATACTTATAGGGATATTTATAGGTTAGGGATGTTTGAGAATCGGGGTTTCAACTTCCCTATGTTTTTGATAAGTTGGGTTTATGAATAGTTTAGGACGTACTCTAGGATAGTGCTAGTGGCCCCAACCGGGAGAGCAAAGCATGTCGGGGTAATATGGCCCCTTTCAAAGAAAGTCCATGGGCTGTGAAAAATTTGATAGATGCATATATGATTGTAGATTTGTACTTGGCTATGAGGGGATCGTGGCCAGAGGGGGAGCTTCACTTATGGCCTCTACCTTACGGGGTATATAGAGGTGCACCCAGTGAAGCAAGGTGCCTCAAAAATTTAGATAAACACTAGCAAAAAATTTCCTAGACATTCCATCCATTTATCGTGGTGCACGTGAGTAACAAAATGCTCACTTAGGGAGACTATAAAGGAAACCATTGACACTAGGGGTCCTCATTGTTTGCAAATGTAGGAGGCGTAGTAAAGCCTCACATGAGAGGATGAGGGAGGAGAGGGGTAGTTTCACCACCACCACCACTAGGGAAACCATGATCCTTAGGCCAACAACCTTTGTAGTAGCCTATAGTGGTAGTAGTTTCTAGGAATGGACAGGGGGTAGGGGCCGGTGCCAATCTAGGTTACGTACCCAATTAGTCAAGGAACAAGGAGAGATGGCCAATGAAAGGTTGGAGAGGTCTATGGATTAGCTAGAGAGGAGGAGGATGATGCATATGAGCCTTAAAAGGTGGGGTCTAAACTAGAGTGACAGTAGGAGACCAAGGTAGGTCCATTTTTGAGTTTTTTTATTTTTACACTTCTTATTTATTTCTTGTTGGTATAATTAATAGATTTCCAATTTATAGTGTTAGTGGTTTCTATGGATATTTTTGAACTCTATTGAGTTTTCTTTTGTGTGTTTGTGTATAGATGAATGCCAGTGGAGGTATTTTATTAGGAATACCTTAGTGGAAATGTCTTCCCCATCCTTGGGGAATAGCCCAAATGAGTTACATGTGGATGTTGGGATTCCTTGCGGTCTTTAGATGACACACAAATGTTTTTACAACCACTTATCATGAAGCACGACTCTTGACTACTAAGAGTACGAGACCACATCATTGGAGGTTGAGGTGCATACACTCAAAGAGGTGATGCACGATCAATCAAGTGGGCATGGAGCTATATCTAGCTAGAGGATGGTGACATAGATGTCTTCGCCCCTCTTTGGAAGGATCCCACAGTGTAAGAATACAAGTCCCCATAATTTTGGGGGAGGATCACACCAATGATTCTCCACTTCTAGTTAATGTATTAGTATTTATTTTACATGGAGACTTATTTGCCCCATTCCTTTGTATTTTTTTATTTTTGGGCCCCCACTTTCCCTCTCGGTATGGATGCGACGATACAATTATCCAAAACGTTGGTCCAAGTTATATATGTATATATCTACACACACACGTATATACACACAAACACACACACACACACACACACAAGACTTTGTTACATGATGTAATGAGACTCTTCTATATATGCTTTTTTAATTTCTTTTCTTGTTTATGCACATATATGATCTAATAGACAACATGATGGACATGGGAGATGTTTGTAACTAGGCTTGTAACAACTGTGTGGTAATGAAATGGATGACATATAGACATATGAAGAAAAAATATTTTATAGATAAGAAAAATGTGTAATCACGTGTACGAAATATGTAGGGTTAGAGATAAAGTGACAGAGATGGCCAAAACTAGAGGTAAGTAAGGAAATCACAAGTAGATGGAGATGAAAACATGTTGATAAGGGAAGTCCTAAGTATGCTGAATAGATAGTAGTTGTGATGTATACTTAGGAATATCTCATGGAATGATAAAGACAATGGATCTATGCAGAGGTATAGGTTTAAAAATTGTGTTGGCTAGCCATGAGAAGATGGCTAGTAAGGATCTAAACTCTATTTTTGATCGTGAACAACTAGTTTTTCTATGGGATTGGGGAGCTCTCATTATTTCAACCTTTTCTTCATTTATATAAATTATTTTCTTTTTGTTTTGAAATCACATATGATTTGTGCCTAGCCTCATGCGATCAAGAAAACACATGGGCTCATCACCAAAGGCTAGGCACGAATGAGTAATGGCATCACTCGTGAATATGAATGTTATGCAACCAAGAAGATGTGTGGGATCAACACCAAAACCGAGAAGGGAGAGTAACATAGTAGATCGATGATTCTATTTAATTTACTTTACTTTTGGTATATGTATGCTTTCTTTTCCTTGTATTTATTTTCTTTTTGAGAGTAGGATGGAACCTTTCTCCCATGTCCTAACCCCATATAACTAGTAAGATACAAGGGCTCATCACTAAAGTATGGGAAAAGAAAGGAAGGTCTCTAGGGGATATGCACACCATTTTTAGAGAGAGAGAGAGAGAGAGAGAGAGAGAGAGAGAGAGAGAGAGAGAGAGAGAGAGAGAGAGAGAGAGAGAGAGAGAGAGAGAGAGAGAGAGAGAGAGAGAGAGAGAGAGAGAGAGAGAGAGAGAGAGAGAGAGAGAGAGAGAGAGAGAGAGAGAGAGAGAGAGAGAGAGAGAGAGAGAGAGAGAGAGAGAGAGAGAGAGAGAGAGAGAGAGAGAGAGAGAGAGAGAGAGAGAGAGAGAGAGAGAGAGAGAGAGAGAGAGAGAGAGAGAGAGAGAGAGAGAGAGAGAGAGAGAGAGAGAGAGAGAGAGAGAGAGAGAGAGAGAGAGAGAGAGAGAGAGAGAGAGAGAGAGAGAGAGAGAGAGAGAGAGAGAGAGAGAGAGAGAGAGAGAGAGAGAGAGAGAGAGAGAGAGAGAGAGAGAGAGAGAGAGAGAGAGAGAGAGAGAGAGAGAGAGAGAGAGAGAGAGATTATGTCATGGACAAGTCTCTATAACTCTATACAAACCAAAATCATTATGTTTTTCTAAGGTTTGTGGGGAGAAAAGGGATCGAAAACTAAACAACCAATAACTAAAGTTTCAATTGTGAATACAATCTACATAAATAGTGAATCTGAAGTGGTAAATAAATAGGTGAAGTATTGAAATGGGTTAAGAATGCATCATGTGAAATGGAAAACTATATATCGAACTCAAACAATTTTGACAATTATGTGAAAATGAAAGTTTGAAGATGATACAAAATGTAAAATGAAAAGTACAAAGACCTATACAAAACATGAAACTAAATATAATTACATTTAAGGTGGAGAGAATTCACATACTTTCCAAATTATCAACCCTCTACTGTGCAAAGGTGAAAATCCCCATTTGTAAAGTCCTCAATGCATAAATATTATCCTAAATTGTTTGGTATGAACTTGAGACCCTCATAAGATTTCTTTTCTATATGACTATCCCGACAGAGCACATGATCACTAAGCTAATAGGATACTCATGAATATTCTTGTTGTATCTTTGAGCTATATAGGTAACATATACCTCATTGTGTTGTGTAACCTTGATATGGTTCTCGTGTAGACTTTCTAGTGCAACTAATTGTGATTATTTTTACCTTTCCTCATTTAGTGGACCCTGAAGGGAAACCCAAAGCATAGGGAGATGAGATTCTAATGGAATGAAAAATGTGGCACCGAAGACAAGAGAGGATGGGGTAGCACTTGTATGTGTGCGTATGCTGGTCCTATAAGCCCATAAGGTAGGATATAGTTGTAGGTTTCAATCCCTCCCATTGATCTTGTCCGTTTTTAGCGAATTGACTTTAATGTTTTATTTTTTAATTCATTTTTTCCATTGGCGGGAGGATAGTAAAGCAACACAATGTGGTGTGAAATGTAAAATTTCTTGCACACCTTGTGCATCTAAGGATTCTTAAAGGAGTTTCCATTTCATATATGATGACTTAGAGAACTCCAAATCAGAAAATGATCTAATTTAACACAAAGTTTCCTATAAATGAACATTGGCTAGAGGCATTTCCTCTTCCCATTTCATGAAATAATTAGTGGTAGTAATGATGAAATTGTGTGCATAAATAGAGGTGGGTGTCGGTTTAAAAATTAGGTCAAGGCCCCACATGGAAAATGACTATGATGTAACAATGGGTTGAAGATACCATGCCAAAACATGTATAACATGAGTGAACTCATGGAATTTGGAACACATCTTAACATACTAAATTGCGTCATTTTCGAGGGTGGGCTAGAAGTTACCCATCCTATGGATCTTTTTGGTAGTTTCATGGCCACAAAAGTGGATGCCAAAAACTTCATCATGAAATTGGAACAAAATACATTTGAACTACTATTGATTCACACATTAAAGGAGTATGCCATCAAAGGATGTCCTATACAAAGTTGTATCTAAGATAACATATTCATGGCTAATACAAGAAGACACAACTTCATTGAGAGTTAACATAATCTAGGTAAGTGTGTTTGATGAGATAAGTGATGGTATCAATATACCAAGGGGAAGAAGTGATGCTAGGATTTTTAATGTAGCAAATTTATTCATTAACATGTTCAATATCTACTAATTCTCCTAAATTTGAAGGATTTTTGGGTAAACAATTGAAAACTATTTTCCATTTAACATAATTTTGATTGAAATATGTCAACTCGAACTCGCCAAGAAATGGGATTAGATGACTGGGTTTCCTAGAGAGGACCGATTGCATCAAGAATGTGCAAGGGGCATGAGACTTAATAATTACCTTGGTTTCTAGATTTAGCATATAATGCCTTAGTCACTAAATCACAAAAATATGGAAACAATTATTTCTTGACTTGGGAATAACAAGATTTGTAATCTAAGAGGACATAATTGATGAAGTATATAGTTTATTCTTTTCCATCATCATCTTCTTGGTAAAGCATACAAGTCAAAGAGATGTTAGTTGCATTTACATATGAGATAAGTGATTTGTCGGGATTCGTTGCCATGAAGGTAGGAGGGGATAGGAGGAAGTTCGTAATGGCTTCAAAGTATTCATGACACCTCGATTGCATTCTCATTTTTCAATAAGTTGTTGATTGATTTGATGACATAAATGAGGCATGGGAAAATATGTCTATGACTCTTAAATTTTCAAAAATGACCTAATTCTTGTTTCATTGGTCGAGGGACCATCTCTAAGATAAAATGAATTTTTGTGGGATCGACGTCGATGCCTCATTTAGATATGATATACCCTAGGAGTTTTCCACTTATCACCATGAATACACACTTTTCTATATTTAAATTTTTGATAAATTCCATGATTCGTATGAGGATGACGCATGCAACTCCTACGTGATCTTCTTTGTTCCTATCCTTGGCTAACAAGTTGTAGACACTAAATCACACACTTGGGTACATTTCTAGGTCCTAAAAGCATGCTAGCATTTACATGATTCCTAAGAAATAAAACTAGTGGTTGAAAACTATCTTTGGCCTCTTTTCTTTGTCTCTTATTTTCTATTTGGTCTTACACACCCTACAACCCAGTAAAAAGTTTACTTTTTTATGTTTCATAGCTTTAGACAATAGTGCCCTACTAGAAAAATAGTGCCTAGGCACTCCTGTCCCTCCTAGGTGCCCTTGACCCTTACCGACCTTAATCGATCTTTTTATGTCTCTTTTATCTTTTTGTAGACACACAATCACACACTTTGGGTTTCTATATAGTCATGATCACATACTACTATTCATATGATTCCTAAGCAAGAAAAGTACTAATTGATCTTTGTCTTTGGCCATATTTACTTGCTTTCCATTTCCACTATTGGTCCTACACAAATTTTCACCCATCGACCTTTGAACCTTAATTTTCTCGATTCTAGACACCGGTGCCTAGTCGGGATGCCAACCCCGTGCACTCCTATCCCTTTGGGTTCCCCCAACATATTTGTACTTTATTCACATCTTTTGGGTCCTTTCTAGCCATTTGGGCATCTTATCTTTTTGGTGGTCAGCCTTTTCGAGGTTAATTATAAAATTCAAGCAAGGGAATCATATAAATATAAAGTTATGTGACTATAATAAAGGACCAAGCACTAATCATTAGCTATCACCACCTAAGGTTGCATCTCAAGAGCATTATCAAGAGCATTCAAACATCCATTCTAGCTCCATAAAAGGGACAAGGGACTACTACTTCAACATACACTTCATAAGAGGGGAAGTTCATTCTTTCATGCACATATATATCTACATTTATTACATCTAGCTACTTGCTCGCTATCAAGTGTGACACATACAAGAGCCACCTAGGGCACAATTCCACACACACACACACATAACTACATTGGGTCTGAGATGTAGTACAACGCTCAATCATAAGATCACTTGTTTGATAGATGAGGATAGTCTGACCCCTCATTTGCATTATTTTATTTTTGGGATTTGATGCACTTTGAGGTTTTGTAGGTCATTTCTTCATTGCAAGTTACAAAGACATCTACGAACTTGGTGTGACATACTAGTGATAAGAAGCGAAGGAAAACAGACATACCGTGACCATGTAAAACTAATTTTCATAGCTTTTGAGAAAACACATGTTTCTAGAACAGGTCTTTGGTGCCCTAGGTGACCTTGACCCTCCATAGGCGCCCACCCAAGGTATTCGACAACTCGCATTTTTCTCGGTTTTCATTGCAACACTCTGAGTTCCCTGTTCCACTATTTTCTAGATCAGCACAACTATGAAATCACATCAAAATCAACTAAGTGTTTCCTCCTTTCATTTACAACTAGGGTTTCATATTTTCTGTCTTATCTTGCTTGGGTCAAATTCCATACTTAACTGTTCATATTCAATCTTTGCTACATAACAAAGAATTAGGCATTTATTTATATCAATATTTACTTAATAATTTGGTGAAACCAACATTTCAAATTCTCCCTTATGAGTATGTATTCATCTTATCAAGTAATGGGCCACTCTTCTTATCCTTCTTTCACTCTAAATAAAGTTTCGCATGGTTATTGTTATGTCAAAAATTAGCACCATGGGATTATGCATTGCAGATCCCTACTTTTTGCTAACATGGGACCATATCTCAAGTTATGGGACTTGCTACTTGAGATAGACCTCTGGAGAAGGCCAACTTCCTCTACCTAAATCTATTGATAACACTACTCCTAAGGAAGGAAATGCGAGTTATCTACTCCTATTCTAATAATCCAAGGGACCAGGGAGAGATAAAAGTACATAAAATGGGAAATTCTAAGCTAAGGGGGGTGATAACACCGGATAAAGGGGTTGATTTCTCTCCACAAGGGGAAGAAAAGTTAGAAAACATGGGAGAGAGGGCAGATAGATGTGCCACGAGATAATAACCACATAGAATGAACCTTGTTTTGCATTAACAACACATAAAAATGGAACCACAAGTAGGACATACACACAACATTCCAAAATAAAATAGAGTGGCAAGAATGCAACTAAAATGAGAGAAGGGCAGAAAAAATGTGCCAAAAACCAATTTCATTTCTTGAAATATGCATAGATTATTACATTCATGGAAAAAGGAAAGATTACATTGCAGAGACCAAGATAGAGGTTTGAAACTTGTGGGAAGTTTGTCACCATTTGAGCATAGTGTCGTTACAAAAAAAGAGCCATCATTTCTAAAATGTGAACTTTTACAATATATATGTAGAATGGAGAGAGATAAAGAGGGAATAGAGAGAGAAAGAGATCAGATTTGATCTTGCTTATTAATTAAAATATTTGTCCTTTTACGCAACATAGCTTGTCAAGTGTGTTCCCCAAGTCCATTTTGCTTGTAGAAGAAGGAAAAACATCATACTTCATTAATTAAGTGGTTGATCCATCTCAACTATTCATAATTATCCCGAACCATTTTCTCTCCATTTTACCCTTTAATTCATGCCAACATCTAAATCTCATGATGCCAAATTAAAATGCTCAAGGAGAGCTTTTGAATGAGACTAATTTTGTTTTATTTGGTGTAGGAAATCAAAAGATATCATCATTTGAATATTTGTATGTTAGGAATCACAAGAATTTGACACATGACAACCTTTAATTGGTTCGAGGATCGACTCGCCAATGTGCACTTACTCTTCTTTTTGCCAAGTGTCTACCTCCCATTGGTTCGCACTATCGGGATATGCTTCCTTTCTTGATTTTATTTTCCTTTAGCTTTATGAAAATCTACCATATTAAGAAATACAAACTAATGATACTTTTCCACGTTATCTTCATGGTGTCGATCATCCTTTGATCTTGTTAGTATCCATGAAACATGGACCAATGAGAGAGTCCCATACTTCTTTGCATTTCATACCTTGTCGGTATTCTCGAACTACGATCCAATAAGAAACAACCAAGTTCCTTTGCAAATCTCCTTTTAACAAGCCTCGATTGACCATTACGAAGTGCGAGCCAATGAGAAGGCTCCACATAATTCACACATCAGTCCTTTTTATTTGGCACTCGACACCTACAAATCCTTAACCAATAGGATCATTCCATGCCCCTCACATTTTTAGTCTTTTCTTTGAACTCCTTATGACAACTACGAAATGTGAGCCAATGAAATGGATCCATGTTGCCCCGTGTCATGACATGTCGAATTCCTTCCTCATGTTTGTATCTTATTTGATGGGACTTCACATTTGTTAATCTACGAAAGGTAAACCAATAAGGTGGCACCACATAGATCTTTGCATCGTAATTTCTAAGTCCAGGGACTTAGAAACTTTTTAGCTTTGAAGTTGGCCGCCACCTATCCCTTTGACCTGTCGACCTGCGAACCCAACGAAATATGAAATTTGAATAACTCGGGGAATTGGAGTGCGGATGAGACAATCACCTTTGAAATTTCTAGAATGCCAACACTTGTCTTGCTTTTTGATCGTCAATCTACCGCCACTTGTCGACCTTTGATTCTTCCACGGATCTTCTTTATTGTGTGGCTTTTAAATGTCTCGTGGGTTTAAGTTAAAACAACCTAAGTTTTCTGCCAAGATCCTTTGTTTTGCGGGTTAAGAGAACTCAGTGGAACACTAAGTTCCATGAAAACTGTGGTAAAATGAAATAATATTCTACATTTTTTTTGAAAGCCAACAAAATGCTTTTGGGTAATGTAATTTGACAATTGTTGAACATCACACACAAAAAAATGGCTAAGTTCATTTTTGATGTGTTATTCAATTTAACCAAGGCGGGGTAAATTTGGGATAATAGTTTTGGTGACCTCTAGGGAAAATTTCCTACTAAATTTTACCAATAGCCTTATACATCCATTGGGCATGGATTCAAGCCCATTTTTTAAAAACTTATCAAAAACATTAAAATCCTTGCCTCATGTCATTATGAACTTAACAAAAACTATAACTACTTGGACTTGATGTGTAGGCTTTAAATAAAGCTTTGAAACCGCCCAACTATCTTATTCACCACTAAAACTACTTGAATCCAACCAGGGCTACCTTGGTCTCAACATTAAAGCTAATTTTCTGAAATTTTGGCATATCTTGCAAACCTTTCTTAAAAACTAAAAATTATTTACCAAGGAGGAGGCATAAGGAAAATATAAATCTGCAAATCGATCTCTTGGGGCCAAAAGATACACTTTAAAAGCTGCCCCAAAATATGATTTGGCCAAGGAAGACTGCTTAAACTACATTGAACTGTGTAAATAACAACAAAATCCTGCGCAAAAACTATGTACAAAATGGAAAATCATACATGCCCCAATTAGAAACATGTAGAGTGTGCACAAGCACTTGTTTTACTCGAAAGCAAACCTACCTATTCTACTCCAACCAAAGACAATGAGAAGCTAAACAAATCCTGAGATAGGCGGGAGAAATAACATCCCTTTCTCACAAATTGAGACCATGTAACTGATTTTTTTAGTGGACATGGTATTTAATAAGAATGAAAAATAGTTTTGCAATTGGTTTCCCATTCTATTCTTCAAGGTATCAAAAAATAAAGAAAATACCTCATTTAGTTGCTTTGTATTTGTTTGAGGTGTTGAAGTTGATCCTTGGGACATTGAAATTATTCCTCATGCTCTGAAGTGAGCATGACCAGTTGCAACTCCCTTTTTAGCTATAAACTATCTAGATATCCGATTGGGCAAGGACTGATCCTTTTGATTTTACCATCTTCTTTGCAATTAGCTCCAAGAGAGGAGTTGGTAGAGACTCTTTCCTCTTCATGGTGGATGTCTGCAAAGCTTGGCTGAAATTGGTATTGCTTCCTCATAGGGATTGAATTAATACAACTAAATCTACATCAAAAGACCTCAAATAATATAAGAATGCCATACCTTGTGGGGTCTTAATTCTCGAGGAATTCTATGCCAAATCCTTGTAAATATGATGTTGAAATTAGAAATAATCTCCATTAGAGCCCGTTGTATTTTGCTGAGATGTTCCATGAGGCAAATGACATCTACACCTTCCTTGAACTAGTTGTGTAGTTGTTCTCCCAGTTGGTTCCATGTGGAAATGAATTGTGGAGCCAAATTGTTGTAACAATATTTTGATTTCCTCCGAATGATGACACCAAAATTTGAAGGTAAATGTTCTCTTCTGTGATGTCGTGGATGGAAAAATGGTTTGCTACATCTTGAATGTGATTAATAGGAGATTGGTTTACATTCCCATGGAAAAGAGGTAAGTTTTTCAAGGCTATTTTGGGGATAACATCCCAATGCTGCAAATGTAGAGGGGTGGAATTGAAATGTGGGAATGAAAGAGATCTTTTGAGAGCCATGAGAAGATGGGGGCATGGAAATGAATGAAGGGATGGAGGAAAAGGTCTGAAACCTGAGAAAATGGGTTTGTATGAATTAGTGGAGTCACCAGATGTTTTGAGAACTAAATCTAAAGGCCGAATACCACCAAGAACACATCACCCTTGCTGGTATGAAGTTTAAAACCAAGATACACACCTGAAAAAAATATAAAGCTTTGAAATACTTTTCCCATCGGGCATGCCAAAAATTTAATGTTGTAGGAACCAAGGCGGAAAAATATATGACATCAAAGTAGTTCCATCGGGTGTGCAAAAAATATTATGTTGTAGGCACCAAAATGGAAAAAGATATGACTTTAAAGTAGTCCCACCAGTGCACCAAAATCGTATGTGTAGGCACCAAGGTGGCAAAAGATATGACTTCAAAGTAGTCCCATTGGGCGTGCCAAATTTTTTATGTTAAACAAGTAGTGCACTAGGATTATGCATTGCGAGATCCCTACTTTTTACTTGGCATGGGAGCATCTCTCAAGTTGTGGGACTTGCTACTTGAGATAGACCTCCGAGAGAAGGACATATTCCTCTACCTTAATCTACTAAAAACACTACTCCTAAGGAAGGAAATGAAGTTATCTACTCCTATTCTAATAATCCAAGGGACCAGGGAGAGAGAAAAGTACATAAAATGGGAAATTCTAAGCTAATGGGGGTGATAGCACTAGAAAAAGTGGTTGATTTCTATCCACAAGGGGAAGAAAAGTTAGAAATCATGGGAGAGGGTAGATAGATGTGCCATAGACAAGAACCATGTAGACTAAACCTTGCTTTGCATTGACATCGTAGAAAAAGGAACTTGCAAGCAAAGATACACACACCGTGCCAAAATAAAACAAAGAGGAAAGAATGCAACTAAAATGAGAGAAGGGTAAACAAAACGTGCCACAAAACTTATTTATTGCTTGAAATATGCACAGATTATTACATTCATGGAAGAAGGTGAGATTACATTGCAGAGACCAAGTTAGAGGTCTGAAACTTGTGGGAAGTTGACCACCGTTTGAGCATAATGTCGTTACAACAAAAGAGCCATCATTTCTCAAATGATAAGTTTAAAAATATATAATAGAATGGAATGGAGAGAGAGAGAGAGAGAGAGAGAGAGAGAGAGAGAGAGAGAGACATCAGATTTGATCTTGCTATTAATGAAAATCTCTATCCTTTCTACAACACGGCTTTTCAAGTGTGTTCCCCAAGTCCGTTTTTCTTGTAGAAGAAGGAAAAGCCCCATACTTCATTAATTAAGTGGTTGAGCCATCTGTAAATGTTCATTATTAGTCTAAACTATTTTCCATCCATTTTATCCTTCAATTCATGCCAAAATCTGATTCCCATGATGCCAAATTAGAGTGCTTGAGGAGAGCTTTTGAATGAGACCGATTTTGTTTGATTTGGTGCAAGGAATCAAAAGATATCATCATTTGAATATTTGCATGCTTTGGGAAGCTCATGAATTTGACATGTGGTAGCCTCTAATTGGTTTAAGGATTGGCCTCTCGCCAATGTGTACTTGATCTACTCTTTTCCAAGTGTCTACCTCCCATTGGTTTGCACTATAGAGCTCGCTTCCTTTCTTGCTTTTCTTTTCCTTTGGCTTTATGAAAGTCTATTGTATTAAGAAATACATACCAATAAGAATTTTCCATGTTATCTTTGTGGTCTCATATTGTCCTTTTCTCTTGTTAGTCTTTGTGAAATATGGATCAATGAGAGAGTTCCAATCTTCTTTGCATTTCGGACCTTGTTAGTCTTATCAAAACTACGAGCCAATAAGAAGCAAACATGTTCCTTTGCAAATATCCTTTTAACTATCCCTTGAATGACCATTGTGAAGTGTGAAACAATGAGAAGGATCCATGTAATTCACATGTCACCCTTTTGATTTGGCCCTCCAACACTTGTGAAGCCTTGACCAATAGGATCATTCCACGCCCCTCGCATTTGTTAATCTTTTCTTTGAACTCCTCCTGAAAGCTACGAAATGTGAGCCAATGAAATGGCTCCACGTTGCCCCAAAGGTCGACCTATCAAACTACCTTCCTCACGCTTGTCTCGATTCATTAGGCCTTCAAATTTGTCGATGTGAAAGGAAAACTAATAGGGTGGCGTCACACATCTCTTCGAATCGTAATTTCTAAGTCCGAGGGACTTAAAAAAAATTTGGCTTTGAAGTTGTCCGCCACCTATTCCTTTGACCCTGTTTGACCTGCGGACCTGACGAAATATGAAATTTGACTAACTCTGGGGACTTAGATTCCGGATGAACCAATCTCCTTTGAAATTTCTAGAATACCGACACTTGTCTTGGTTTGGACCATCGATTTTCTTCTACTTCTCGACCTTTGATTCCATCGTGGATCTTCTTTGTTATGTGGCTTTTAAATGTCATGCGGTTTAAGTTAAACCTGCCTAAGTCTTTGAATGAGCTCCTTTGTTTCACGGGTTAGGAAAACATTCAAACATTAAGTTCCATGCAAACCTAGGGTAAATTGAAATAGTCTTCTGCATTTTTTTGAAATCCAACGACCAATGCTTTTGGGCAATGCAATTTGATAGCCGTTGAACATCACAGAACTAAAAAAAAATGAATAAGTCCATTTTTTATGTGTTATCCAATTTAGCCTGGAGGTAAATTTGGGATAAAATTTAATACTACTGCCAATTTCATGCAAGTTCATACTCAACATCCTCCTTGCTTTATTACGCCTATGGCTGATCCTACTATCAATGTAGTAACTACTTGCCGCACTCATCCCCCTATGGCTCCACCCATTTCTATCCCACTTCACCTATCGCTTCTATGGATCCTCCCATTGTTTCTAAGGGATATGATATCATTGAACAACTTAAGAATACAGCAGAAAAATATCATGATATGACTTATTGTGTAATGCACCTGATTGTCGTCATACACTAGAGGCTAACCTTCATTCTATTCACATTGAAAGTGATAACTCTTCGATGGCATTCACACACCTCATTCAGTCTCTCAAAAATTTCCACATGCTATATCTTTTACTAATGAGGACATATTGCCATCTGATTGTTGACAATCCATGTGCACCTCTACTTATTATTACTATCATTGGCACCTTTTATATCAAATGTGTGCTTATCGAAATTGGATCTGTTGTCAACTTATGTGCTCATTCCCTCCTAAATAAAATTGACATTACAAATAATCTAATTTATAAGAATTCCACTCTCATTTGTGGGTATGATTCAACTACTCGAGACATGCTTAGGCACTATCACATTACCCATACAAGTTGGGCCTAAAATTATCCCTACCGAATTCTTCATTATTGATGCCTCATTTCAGTTCAATATTTTGCTAGGTAGACCTTGGATTCATGCAATGCACAGTCACATACACTACTCATCAATGCATAAAATTATTACATGATGGTAATGAACATACCATTACTTGTAGACCCTAATCCATTTAAGTTTTTCCGCATATACCCCATCACCGCTATGCCTATCCCTCTATCACGGTGTATTCCATATAACAACCTTGACATATATGATATTTCCCAATCTAGTGTTGCACCGCCTTCTTCCATTACTCTAAGTACTGCTGTCTATTTCTACTTATGCTATTGTTATCATTTCACCCATTGTGACTACTCCAGAGTTAGTAATACTTTGCTACACTCACCGAGGCTCCTCTCACTCATACATCTAGCACACCTCCTCCCAACATCTTCGATACTTGTGCCCAACATGATAATGTCAACACTGATGATTCTGATGATGAGGTCGATACCGTTGAGCTCACTGATGAAAAATTGGGCAATCTTAATTTTACTCCTATTGAGGTAGATGATTCATATTTCAATGATACTTTCGTTCTATTATACCTAGTGAATATCAATTCAAACAACCTCCTCCTTCTAGTAAAGCTATGATACTTTATCAAGGGTCTATCTATGTACTATGGATGTTGTTTCACCATTTTCACCATCTCGGGGCAATCTATATCTACACTTCCTCCTTTCACATGCACACTTTTCATGAATAACTCTTATTGGCATAATATTCCATTTGATCCTACTTACTCTAACACTATTTGCACACATGATGGCTAGAATTACATTAGTTTCACGTTCGATGATCTCTTACCTCTGCCTCATTCGCCCATCTCTATCGTCTATATGTTAGTGTTACAAATTCCTATGGTCTTCATATCTTCTATCTCATATTCTTCGTTGCACGCGCGCTCCTTGCACTTCTCTATTGACACTTGGGAAATCTTGGCTTGACTACATTGGGGGTAATTGGACCCTAATCATACTATTATGAAATTTCCTATGCCCTTCAGAAATGTTTCTATTTGCAACGATTCATTTCTTGGCTATTCACAAAATCTCACTTGTTGGTATGCACATGGATGTCCACCAACGCCTTTCACCGACAAAGGATATGCTATGGACATGTATAATTTACGCCTCAATGGATCTTTACTTGACCAACCCGACACTATTGCTTATCAAGTTTAAGATGCATCACCATTTGGTTTTGACCATGACAATGATGACCTCTTAGATGACATTACCTGATCACTCTCACTATCACACACTTTGGGGGCATCACACTTATCCCCCTCTAGGATCGATTCTCACACTCTCATTACTTCACATCTAGTCTTTCACATACATACTTCACAAATTGATACACTCTTGTATTGTCATTACCCTATGACGCGCACTATCATCCTACGGTTCACACTTGAATAGTGAGGGCATACACTACACACTTGCATACCGCACATTACACATTATACATTGCACATTGCACACTACACACTTTGCACACCGCACACCGCACACTTCACGCATGCATCACATATCTTTCTCATAACATCTATTATGTAACGCCCACATTTTTTGATGCAAAGAAACCCAAGACAAAACTCAATACTTAATTAGGAAAATATAGAATAATTATTTTTGTTTAAAGGGGTTGCAACAAGATACCACCGACTAGGATTAAATATTTCTTGTTTAATAAATTTCTCACATTTGTAAAGTTGTCGAATATTAAATTAATAATTAACATTATTAATTTACACTAAGGCCACTTCAGGATAAATCCCTTTCTAGGGTTTTCGTTAATTCACCTTATTTAAAATATCAACTAATTTAATCTCGATAATTTTCCTCACTTAAAATTCCACATAATATCATTAAGGTCTAATATTTTCTAATTTGATTAAATCTAATTCCTTCATATAGTTTCCTAAACATGTATCTAAATTCTCATTAATTTAACCCTTATAAATCATTACCTAAGTTACCCCTTTCACAATATTATTCAAGTTATCCTTATTAGACCAATGTCATTTATTTACTTAAAAACCTAAGGCTAAAGTCTCAACTTACCCTAACCATTAAGTGGCCCCATTCATTAGATACCCATACCTTAATTAAAATTACCCAACCCCATAAAGTGACACAACTTGAAATGTGTAGGGTTGATCCTCAACCTTTAGATTAAATGGATATGCACCCTTAGATCTAGGTATTTTTAAATGAACCCTAAACATCCTTATGGGGTCTTCTTATTCTTTATTTTACCCTAACTCATTCATTTGTTCCATTTTAATTTGTAGGTTGGAGGAGTGGAAGCCATGGAAGCAAGAAGTGAAACCATGGAGAAATTTCTTGGGATCTAGTTTGCACAATGGGGAAAACTTCCTCCACTCCATTCTTTATCTAGTTTAGTTTATTCATGGGTTTGCTATTGCAAGGTTCCCTATTTTTTATTGTAGAGATTCCACCATGAATCTAGTTTTGTTATTTGGTTATTTACATTCTTTGAGTTCATTATTTGGGAAAAAACCCCATTTCATTAGATCTATGAGATTATACACATTTGGGTGCCCATAAATGGATTTATATGCTCAAATGAATGAATTTTTTCATTTACAAGTTATTGGTAGTTCCATTTTATAGTTTTAAAGCTATGATTTTAATTGAATTCATCCCGAATTTTGCACAATGTAAATTTTTTTTTCCGTAAAGTGATGAAACCGCCACCTGAGTTCAGTAGGCCGACAGTTCGTTAACCACCACCATTTCGGGTGGTGATTATGTGTAGTTGCCACTTTGCACACGGTGGCGGTTCTGAAACTGCCGCTCTGCATAAGGTGACAATTTTGTTTCCCAAAAATAGAACCTCATTTTCGTGTATTTTCCAACATGTTTTCTACCTGGGTTGGTTTCTATGGTAATATTAAATTTAATTATGGTGCCTACAATCAATAGTTGATAGGTTGATGTCATTTATTCATTTTAAACCAACTTCAAGATTATTAATCAAATGTATACACCATCCCAATTACATTGAAGTAAGGTTCATTGTTTCCTACTTTAGTTTAAACATATTGCATTTCAACATCTTCATATTTTGCATACAAGGGTAGTGTCATGCCAATATATTTCAAACTTTTCAATATACTAACTCTTACTATCAAAATGAGAATGTGTCTCTTTTCTTTTCACAACAAGAATGATATCCATTTCAACAAGGAAAATCAAGTATAACTTTCATACATTCTTCCAATACAAACACAACCATTTCACTAAAGGAAAGCACAAACAACTATGATTTTATTTCCAGATTTGAAAGAAATACATTTTCAATAAATTACAACTTTCAAAAGTATTTCTTCAATCACTTCCTATACATAACTTGGTAATAAAGTTTACAAGAAACTCCTACTTTTACAATAATACAAATTTCAACAAGGCAACAATGCACTTTCTTTTTCTCAATGAGCATAGTTCATTTTCTTACAATACAAAAGCTCTTCTTTCCAAAAATTTGAAAGAATAATTTACAAGAATACAAATTTCACTTTTTCAACATTGGAACAACATTACAAGGTGATCCTTTTGGCTCCAACATAGCATGACTCCTCCAATCTTCAACTTCAAGCACAACAACAAGGAAAGGGGAGTAGGCAACACTCTCCACCCAACCTATAATCCAATGAGAAGGAGAAGCCATCCTCCTCATTGGCCCTTGAGCCCCAACAATGAAGCAATAAGAGGTATTAAACAACCATGAAAAATTTTACAAGGCTTCCACAATAACCATTCACACAAAAATTTCCACACACAAGCACAATACAAAAATAACAACAAACATATAATTTTCCCAAGCACAAAGGTTCAATTTCAAGCCAAGGGAGAGAAGAAACATGGGGAATCACTTATGCCTCCCAATGGGTGTAGGTGTCCACCTTAAAAGCCTCCAAAACTTCATTCACACAACCACAACCAAACTCTTATCCCTCCCTCAATAAACATATCAAGATAAATAAGAAATCTTTCTTATTATCACAAGGTGGGACACCCAACCTCAAAACTCCCTCCAAATGCATAATATAAACTCTTATCCCTCCCTCAATAAATCCCCATTTTCTTTCTCCTACACAACCTTAAGGCCATTCTATCCCCAAAACCAAAATACACAACATTCATTCATTTACAACCATTTGCACAACAAATAAAAATAAAAATACATGGGTGAAGTCCCTACCTTGCCATTACAAGAGTATCCAATCCAAAAGCACAAGCTCCAATATTTTCCAAGTCCAAATCAAGCACAAACAAACTCCCAAGATTCCAACAAGAACTCCAAAAGCAATCTCCTCCAAAATGCAAGAGTGAAAAAAACATGTAACCCAAAACCATCAAATAAACTTGAATAAATAGAAAAAGAGAAGAGGAGGGTGATGTGGCTCCATGTAGGATGCCACATCACATGGTCAAACACCAAACCCAAATCTCATAAATTGGTGGGTGAGAATGTGACAAGTTCTCCTTCCACACACAAACCATTAGCCATACTCCAAAGGACAAAATTAAAAGCTCATGTAAGAAGGTGCAATAATTTCACCTTTTTAGCTTCCAAATCACATAATGGGGCCTAATTTTGACCCCTTACCCCATAGGTATAGTTGGTAGGTGAATTTAAGAGGTGTGGGACAAGCTTAACTTGTCCCACAAGCCTCCAAAATAGCCTTTAAGCCAAAATACGAGTTTGACATGCAAGGTTGAGTACACAACACTAAAACCAATAAAATCCTTTTCAAATCCATAATAAAATCAAGGACAATATACCAAAATTAAATACCCCTTGGTCACATCCCAAATTACTTTAATTAACAAGATTAATCAACTTAAATAAGAGCACATTAACTAACAATAATAAAGTGAATCACATTACAATAATAAATCACATACTCAAAAAATAATTAAAATGAAAAGGGAAAACAACACATCTACCCATGGTCACATTTGAGGCCACCCCAAATGGGGACCTCCTAACAAATTTATCAACAACCAACAACATACAAAAACACAAGTTTCCAAGGTGACCAATTGCCAATACCCAAAATTCTTCCACTGTTGGTCTCCTATCCCCTTTTGTTTGTTGTGTTATAATTTCTTGCAAAAATCAAAGCAATACCTCTTTGGCCTCATGGCCATATCAATGACATCAAGACAATAAAATGCATATACATGTATCAATTCACATCATCAAACAACACAACTAAATCATCACTAAAACTAAGTAATTTCATCAATTGTTTATAATCCCAAAATATTTCAATTCCATCATTTCATCAATAATAATTTGATCACAAGACTAGCTGGATCGTTTAACAACAATCTATATGTCAAAATCCAATGTGTCAATATATATATAAAGTAGTAACTCTAAATCATTATCAATACTGAAATATCAATCCATGCATATAATCCATCATCCAAATCACAACATGTCAAAAGTATAAACATCCATACTGTCTATCAAATAGGCTAATCAAAATATAATAATGTCCATCTATCAATGTCTACTAATCAAATATGATAACAAAGTCCATGCCTCCAATCCAAAGTAAACAAAAATCATACACATCATATGCTATCTACACGATCATGACATATATTTCTTGCATTTACTTTCACATGATGCACTTATTACCCTATGATGCACTCTAGTTCCACAGCTTCATACTTGACTATCGAGGGTGTCAATCTAAAATGAACCTAATCCTATTCACTCACTCTTTATGCTCTATGATTTCACAATCATATGTTTCTAGCACACATTCAAACTATTTCTCGGATGATGCACTATTGTTCAATGGTTCATTCTTGACTACTGAGGGGAATGTATAAATGAACCTCACTTTATGCATTAACATTCACTTGGGGGAATGCTGCTCCTATCACACTCATACTGCATTCCATTCCATCTCATCCACAACATACTGCATATCTTGGTCACATTTACTCTTGATTACTCATGCTTACATGTACACTTTTTACACATGCTAGATAGATATCTTGTATGTCATTATCTTTCTATATACACATGCATGTTCACTTGCCTTCTAATTGTGGATGTAACTTTTCTGGGCAGATCGATACATGTAGCATGAATTCTTAGCGTAATACCTCTTACTAGTCCCATAGTGTCTCCTGGGGCATCCACTTTCGTAAACTATAGGTGCTATTGTTTCATTTTTCATAACACGCTACTTTATCAAATTATATACGCATTGACATACTTTATATATTTATAACATGCTAACAGTACTTTATTTGCAACATTTGCTTTGCAGTCTAATTGCTTCCATGGATATCTCGATTCTCTGATTACTCATGTTTCATGCGGCCTTTGCCCTATGTCTTGTTAGTTCTCTCGATTGCTTGTTTACTTATGGCCACTTCGGCCTCATTTGTCTTGTGACATTGTGAGTGATCTCCCATGTTTGAAACCCACTTTTGCGGTCTACTTTTTCTACATTATTTCTTGTTTTCCATTGTCTCGCATGTGTGCTTAGCTTACATAATTTCTTCTAACCGCTTATTTATCTCACTTGCACTAGCACTTATCTTCCTATGTTTGCATTTTCCTTGGTTTCTACCAAGTGCACTCCCTCCCGTAGGGCATCGCCAACACACACAGTTGGTCCTCCTTTGGGCTACATATTCCTTGTGATATTGCATACACCTCAAATGATGGGGGACATCTATATGGTGAATTAGTCACCCCATATAGTAATCTACATACACAATTCAACATTCTTCCTCGCACCCGACCTCCCGAGGTCGTGCCAAGACAAATGGTGGGGATGGAATATGTATGGGATGCAAACTATCTAGTTAGGAAATCTAATGTCTTTAATACGCACTAGTGGAATTTGCGAATCTAAGGCAAAGAAGACCCTTCTAACTCCGAACTCGTGTGATAGATCGATCGATCAAGGATGACTGCTCGAAGGCTCCAATCAATATCGAGCTCTGGCGTGATTCGATCTATGGGTTGTGGAATACGTGGAAAATGACCTGGGATAGTTTCGTGTATGTCTCCAGATAAGGTCATATGGTGGATGGTAAATATAGTTGACTCTATGGACGATTCTCTGGCCTAGTCCAGAACTCTCTAGCTTTGTTAGTTGTTGTATCTAGTAAGGATAATTGTTCGATGATGATAGGTGGAAGTGGAGTGGATCTGAATACTAGTGTGCGTAGGCCAATGTCTATGTCTGATTGACTTACGGATTCATTGGGTTGCGGGATTTGTGGATCGCAACCGTAGACTCTTGTTTGTTGCGGTCCTACTATGGTCATGTGTAGAATTAGTTCCTAATCCCTAACACCCAGTAATCGTATGCTTTCTCAGCCTCTATATTCAAAATCAGTAGCTGTGCGATCTTCTCAGAGTGCCTCACAGGCATTCTTTAACCTCGAATTCTTAGGCTAGTATCTATATCTCGTGAGAATGTCTCCTGCGTCAATTGGGACTAAAGGATCACAACCAAATGTTTGCTCTCTTTCAAGCCTTCTACGAGTCATATGGATGTTACCTAGGGTAATCTGTAGTTTGGTTGATTTGACCAAAACGTGTGTGCTTGGTCGTCCTTCTATGTTTAACCCGCTCAACTGGGAATGGATTTGTTGCAAGCTTACCGTTGTTCGGAAGACTTGAATCCTAAGATTCTGATCTATATCAGTTATTGCTGTGATGAGATTGGGCTAGGCACGATTGGCTCGAATACGTATTCCCTGGGCTCCTAGGTCCCGTTATTGTCATACAAAAGCAACAATGTAAAACGAACTACAATAAAATGAAATTTAACTATGTGAAGTGTAGCATATATGACTTCTCTATTTTTTTGTGTTTTCTGATGAACTTTATGAATTTAAGAAAGTAGCTATTTAAAATATCTAGAATTGACAGCTAAAATAACAACTTAAAACAAACAAAATAACCGAGTGTAGCTATTTGTCTGTGTAATTTGTAGATCTATTCTAAACAATGAAATAACTTATCTAATCTATTTGCAAGACTCTCGATCCTACCTCAGAAGTGAGGAGTGAATCATAGTTTCTCAGAAACTATCAATCCCCACAGCTTCCCTGCAATATCGAGAGTAGAATTAACTAAAATAAAGCAATTAACTACTCTATTTGATATGATTCTAACTAGAACTTTGAAAGCTAGAACCTGGATTCTGCAAAACAGTGGCAAATCCGATGGTGTGTGTGATCTTGTCCCCTCAGTGTGATCTCCTCATTCCTTCGTGTTCACGTGGATCCAGAAAAGCGTGTAATGCTAGCATCAACAGAAGTAGATATTGGGATAAAGGCAGCTTAGAATACAGACTGAATACAATGCGAGTAGGAGAGGGATAGCGCAAGAGTACAGAGCTTGGCTTATGCAATTCCTAGCGGGATCTATTGCGAGTCATGCAACATAAAGCGTCCAGAACCTGAAACTATCCTGTTTGAAGAACAAAACCTGCAACTTTAATGGCTTCCTATTGAAAACAAACTATTCTACTCCAATGGATTGGATGAAATAACAACACCTACACAAGATGGATATGTGGCTTCCTAATAGCAAAACAATACTAACTAGGCATGTAATGAAAGAAACTAAGAACTCTAAGCAAAATGAAAACTAAATCTATTGTAAAGAGAAATTAGAGGAAAATTTTGAGGGGCCATTTGCTTGAGCACAAGCCAACTATTTATAGCATTTGCATTTACCCAAGGTAAAAGCCAAATAGAACTCTTAAACTATAAACAATGGCAAAACACTATTCCAGGGAACCAGAATCATAAATGCAAGCTTATGGCGGTGAAAGAAAGTTGGTAAAATGTTGAAATTATGTGAGTCGTGTTAAAAGAGCTTTCTAGAAAACACGTAAAGGACCGCCGCCTGCTTCGGTGGCGGCGATCACGAGACCGCCGCCCAGTGGCGGCGGCGGTTTCATCAATGAAGAAAAAAGGCCAAGAAAAGAGGGGAAAAGGGAAAACAAAGCACGTGGGGGCTAAGCGGGGCATGCGGGATGTTAACGCACACTTGGAGATCTTTTCTGATCCCGAACACCTTGCGAGGAGACCTGTATCATCATTGGGGCACATGTCATGTTATTTTGGTAGTACAGTACCTTACAATTTTGGGTACGTACATATTGCCCCCTCGAGAAGTGTTTTAGCCATGAAGAGGCATAAAACGGTGGGTCCGAGTATGGCGGTCCCGAAATGGGAAATTAAAAGTTATACCTGATACGTCCGTGTGTTGAAATGACACCGTCCAAAATTCCCGCTACCTGCAAAACGAAAAGAGAACTCAAGTGCAGATAGACACAATAGTTTGGAAAATAAACACTAAAACAATAGGAAATGAGAACGTACCATTTGTGCGGGGATAAGAACTTACCTCCGTCGGCGCTCCAAACCTATGAAAAAGGCATTTAAAACGAATCAGGGTGCTATATATATGAAAGTGGGCCCATTTTCCTATTCATTTGCGCGAGTTGATTTGATTGGTTTTGAGCTGGGACCCATGGTGACGGTTTCTTACGTGAGTAGAGTCAAAACATCCGTGACGAGATAGCGATCATGCCTCCACGTGTGGAACATCGACCCGCGAGATCACAGGTTAGTTTTCTTCAATTTATCCTTTTTACCCCCTTAATTTTGAAATGTTAAAATCTTTGTCATGGGGGGGTAATTTTTGAAAATGTTAGTGTTAAAAGGTCCATCTAGGGGGCGCCTACTGGGTAGGCTTTGTTTTTAGGTAAAATGGTCCTTTTTGCATTTTTAGGCTTTTTAAGTTTAAAAACCCACGTGGGTTTTCGGACCATGACCACCACCCTGCCCAGGCGGCGGTTACATGACCGGTTACACGACCGCCACCCTTAAGGTGGCGGTTACGAAACCACCTCCCTGCTCAGGGCGGCGGTTTTGCACAGAATGTAAAAAGAACATCCCTTTGAAATTGTTTTTGCTTTTCTAGCATTTCTACGTGTTTTCATGATTTTTCCAATGATTACTTGGATGCTAACTTGCTCTGTTTTGTGTGTTTTTGGGTGTATGCAGGCGAGAGAGGAGTATATCCGGTGGAGTAGAGAGAGGGAGTGTGATTGGCTCCCAGGGGTACTAGATGCCCTCTCACAGGATGAGGAGGACACTCTTCAGCGGGCTGGGATACTACGCATTTCACGCGTGCCCCATGTTACACCATCCAGTCACATTCTTTGTGACTTGTTCTCATATTGGGATGCTAGATCGGAACACCTTCCGATTGCCAGGGGTCCGCAGTGAGTGGACTATTACATTGGAGGATGTCTATCGCATTCTGGGGGTCCCGATTATTGGGAGACGTCTCACCCTTGAGACAGCAGGTTCACGGGCCCAGATAGCACAGTGGGCCACATACATGGGAGATGCAGTCATCTCCACGGGGTCGAAGAAGGGGGTTAGAGTTCGATCCATTCCTAGTTTTCCCATCCCCTTACTTCTCCAGGCCATCATGGGGATCCTTGCCTCGAGATTGATCGGGGACAAGGGAGGAGACACTTTGTTATACTGTTGGTCCCCCATTATTACACAGATAGAGGGACACGGTCGGATATATGCCTGGGAGTAGACATTCTTGGGACCACCTACCATGATCTATACAGGGTAGTCCATTTACAGGGGCAGCCCTTGAGCCACCCGACCCTAGTCATGAGTTGGGTCTATGAGCACTTCATCCCCTACACAGAGGTGTAGAGGTGACAGACCCCGGAGCTGTGAGGGCAGCCAGATGGACAGACATGTCGGTGCTTAGAGCACCTCATCAGCCAGTTTCTTCCCTGACTACTGCCGACATGGAGGCCACACCATATCAGACTATGGCAGGTATATGGGGTGAGGAGGCTCTTACTTTGATCTCCTTCTCCACGACAGGGCAGCTTATTGATAGAGTGGGGTGAGTGGAGATGCACCCCTTTGGCCGAGTTCCTCAGCAGTTTGGCCTACCATACATGGGTATGCTTCCCCGAAGGTGCCGTATATACGATCAATCCGAGAGGCCAGAGGGGGCCTAGAGGCCGGGTTGGATAGTGGTTACTCCTGGCATTCCTATTGCGCCAGGAGGATAGTACGTGCTAGAGGGAGAGCCGGTGCGCCTCAGGCACCCTTGCTTCAGATTGCCGTGGGTCTTGCCCATAGCAGCGATGACCCCATTGACATAGACTCTGAGTCTGAGGAGTTTACAGGGGGAGAGACAGAGGAGGAGACCGAGGAGGACAAGTGATCCTGAGTGGCATGACACTCAGGATATCATGCAGGTAGAGAGGGCCGAGCAGAGTGCAGAGAGGGTGACTCTGGTTTCAGAGGAGCCACTCTCCCAGGGCCATGGGGAGGATGAGTCTGTTGCGGGGTGCTACATTGCTCCAGCCACGGAGGAGTACCCCCGGTGGCCATGCGGCATCCGTGGTAGGTGCTGATCCCATAGATCCATCCTGGAGGCCTGGTGATCCGAGTAAGTTACCCTCTCTCCCTTTTAATGTTTGTTTTTAGTTAGGATCTCCTTAGTTGCTATCTTGTATTTCTAATTTCTTGTTTGGTTTCTAATTTTTTTCTCCTTTGTTTGCAGAGACCGCCGATGAGTGGCGAGATTTGATTCACAGGGTATGCACTGATACCCTGATGATCCCCATGGAGAGGACCCGCACAGAGCTATCCGTGGACGCTGGGGAGCCTTCAGCAGCCGGTAGACATACTGACGTCTTCACCCCAGTCTGGCATGTGGCCAGGATGGTATCGACTCTCCACACAGAGTTAGCGGGGTATAGGATGGCCGAGCACCTGATGAGGAGCCATTCTCGTGGTGAGACTGGCTACCCCTCGGGATCCTGAGCCCTCTGTGCACTCAGAGCACCGGCATAGCCGAGTCCTAGGCGTGGGCGTGCACCTTCAGAGGGGTCTCGTAGGGATTGAGAAGCCACTTGGCTCTCGTAGATTTTTGTATGATACATTCTTTTGTATATCCCGGGCTCTTTGAGCGTTTTGACCATGCTTAGTGCATGATGGCATTGTACATAAACGTTGATCATTTATATATATGTATATTTGTTCTGGATCAAATCCTTGGCATTCATGGCTTACTTTCTATTTCCAGTTTCCTCATGTATACTATGATGTATGTTTATATGCTTTTTAGAATGTATGCAATGGCGAACAAATGATGCAAGTGTTTGAATTTCTTTTTTTGTATTTCATGATGCTGATATATGATGATGTAGATATAATGTGATTTTGAATTTTAGCTTCTGTAAGCAATTTTGGATACTTCATGTTTGTTTTGGCAAAGTGATGAATATAAACCGGTATGATGAATAGATAAACCTGCCCCTACCCCCAACTCCACGCAACTAGTAAGATGCGAGGGCTTATCACCGAGAGTTGGGAAGGGCGCAAGTTATGAGATGTGTTTGAAATGATATTGATGAAAGATAGACAAAGCTTTGGCGGAACCAAATTAGGATATCACAAGCCCACTCCACTCGAGTGACTTCATAGTTTTAGATGCAACTTGCTTTGTGGTTTATCCAGACTTAGATCCGTAGATGGCCACATAGTAGACAAAATCTGGGTTTTTAGGATTTTAACTCTCTTGGAATTTTGAACATCTGATTCATTTGTTTTTGACTCAAAGCTTCAAGGTTTGAATTGTTTGTGTATGACCTTTTGCATTCGTTTGTCAAGAGGACCCCCTACACTTTGCCCCATGCTACTAGTAAGAAGCGTGGGTTTATCACCGTGGGCCAAGCATAGGTGAGTAAGGGCATTTCCATCCTTTCCCAACCCTACATCACTAGTAAGAGATGCAAGCTCATCACCAAAGGTTGGTGGGGCAAGGAAATGTGTAAAATTAAATTTTTGTTTGATCAATGTTTGACTTGTTTACTTGAGTAAAATGTCAGTATGTGTTTATTTCCAAAGAGATATACATATGGGATAGATGTGACACCATGAAGCTTCTAGAACAGACCATAGGCAAGACACCTACCCTAAGAAGAAACCAAAAGTGAGAATAAACTTGCAGATCTTGGCATGGTTACCATTAAGACTTTGTCATGTCTAGCTTTATTTGATAAAATGATTCCGAGATAATTTGATGATATCATGAAAATGGAGAAGTATGATTAAAGTGTTTATGCCAACAACATCATGAGTTTGTAATGAATTGCTTTGAGAATAGATTCCTTGATCACAATTTGTGTACGAAACAAGCGGACAATATGATCCTAATCTATATGAAGATGCAATGTAGATATATATATATAATAGCACTAGTTGCTTACACGTAGAACCGCTTGAGGTGTAGGGAATTGACCGTTTCACCAAATTCCTCACCTTCCAGCATACATAAGAGGTATGCACCATTTCCATAGTCCTTCATGACTCGGTATGGGCCCAACCATTTAGGCCGAATTTCCTTCCTTCACCGGTCTTCTTGTCGATCCGGCTATCTAGCCTTAGAACTAGATCACCTTCATATATGTCACGTTCATAGACTTTCTTGTTTACATATTGCTGGCACATCCGGTCAGCATAGGCTCATGTCATTGTTCAACATCTAACCTAGCTTCATCTAGGATTTCTAATTGGGAGAGACATGCTTCTCTGTAAGCGTCTTCATCCAGAATCCCTTGTAATGAAATACGGAGACTGGGTATTTCAACCTCGAGTGGGAGAACTGCCTCTGCCCCGAATACTAGTGAGAAAGGAGTTGCTCCCGTTGGTGTTCTTATTGAGGTTCGGTGGGCCCATAAGGCCGGATATAACTTCAAGTGCCAATCTCGTTTGTTTTCTTTTACCGTTTTAAGGAGAATGGCTTTTAGTGTTTTATTTGTTGCTTCAGCCTGTCCGTTGGCTTGTGGATAATACAAGGAAGCCGTATGATGGCTTATTTTAAATTTATTGCATAATTCATGAACTTCATCATTCTTAAAAGAAGTCCCATTATCTGAGATAATGACTTGCGGGACACCATACCTGCAAATGATTTGGTTCAAAATGAATTTGGCGATTACAGAACCCGGTACAGTAGTAAGAGGCATAGCCTCTACCCACTTGGTAAAATATTCGGTGGCCGTGATTATAAAATTATGGCCATCTGTAGACGAGGGAGAGAATTTCCCTATCAAATCTAGACCCCACGTAGAAAAGGGCCATGGAGTAACAATTGGTTATAGAGCTTGTGCTGGCATGTGGATCTCATGGGAGAACTCTTGGCACTTATGACACCTGCGTACAAACTCTACTACGTCGTGTTCTAGAGTGGGCCAGAAATAGCCCATTCGATGTATTTTGTGAGCGGTGGCATGGCCACCGAAGTGGCCTCCACACATTCCACTGTGAGATTCATGGAGAATCTTCTTGGATTCTTCTGCATCGACACATCTTAGAAGCATTCCATCGAATGCTTTCCGATAGAGCACTTGCTCTATAATGATGTATTTAGCTACGATAATACATAACCGCCTTCTTTGTTGTGGTGTAGCCCCTTCTAGATACGTATGGTCCATGATATAATTAATGATATCAGTGTACCAGGGACACTCAGAGATAGAAGGTCGGGTTTCGATGTAGTATACGCACTCATCTGGAAAATCTAGATCTACTAGATCACCTCCATCTAATGGGTTATCAGCTAACCAATCTGTGATGATTTTTCCTTTAACCGACTTCTGATTTACAAATGTTAATTCGAATTCTCCCATTAAGGTTATAAAACGTCCAGCCTTCTTAGATAAGGACCCTTGTGTGAGGAAAGTTCGTAAATGGTCCATTTTTACCATGACCCTTGTTTCTTGATTTAGCATATAATGTCTTAAGCGTTTGGTTGCAAAGACTATGGCGAGGCATTCTCGTTCTGCTTGTGTATAACGTGTTTCATAGTCGAGCAACATTCGCTAATGAAATAAATCACACGTTCTCTCTTGTCATCATCTTCTTGAGCTAGCATATAGGCTAGCGAGACATTGGTAGCTCGTGAGTATAAAATTAACGGGTGATCTAGCTTAGGTGGCATTAGCGTAGGTGGTGATAACAGAAACGCTTAACTGCATCAAAAGCTTCATTGCAATCTTCAGTCCAATCAATGCTATAATCTTTCTTGAGTAAATTGTTGATTGGATGAATGGCGAAACTTAAGTCCGGGATGAATCTCCGGATTGCACCCAGCTTTCCGAGAAATGACCTGATTCCAGATTCATCCGAAGGTGGGACCATTTCGAGGACAGCCCGAATTTTGGTTGGGTCAACATCTATCCCTCGTGATGATATGATGTAACCTAGGAGCTTCCCTCCTGTTACACCAAAGATGCATTTTTCTGGATTTAACGTGACTCCGTATTCTATCAGACGTGAAAGAATGATGCGCGAAGTACTTCTGGATGGTCACAACACTTCTTGGCCTTAGCCAACAAGTCATCTACGTAGGATTCCATGATCTTATGAATTAGATCGTGAAATATATATGTCATAGCTCACTGGTATGTAGCACCAACATTCTTGAGACCAAATGGCATAACAACATAGCAATAAGTTCCCCAAGGAGTTATAAACGTGGTTTTAGCTTGATCTTGTTCAGATATTTTAATTTGATTGTATCCCGAGAATCCATCCATGAGAGACAAAAGTTCAAACCCAGTTGTTGCATCGACAATGACATCTATGGATGGTAATGGGAAGTCATCTTTAGGACATGCTTTGTTAATGTCTCGAAATCTATGTAGATGCGTATCTTCCCATTCTTCTTGAGAACGGGAACGATATTAGATACCCATTGGGAGTAATCGACTGGTTTGATGAATCCTACTTGGAGGAGTTTTATTACCTCCTCTTTCACCATGAGAGCTACCTTGGGTTTCATGGGTCTCGATTTTTGTTTAATTGGTTTTGCATCTGATTTAGTGACGAGGTTGTGCACCACAATGTGGGGTGCAACCCCTGTCATTTCCTTATAATTAAATGCAAACACCTTCTGATGTTCTTTGAGGATCCGAGTGTGTATTTCTACTTCCTCTGGGGTTAACGAGGATCCTAGTTTCAATATCCTTGGTTCATCTTCCGTTCCGATGTTAATATCAATCGTTTCTTCGATCAAAGAGGCGTTACCTTCTTCAAACTTAGGTGGGGCTGGAGGTAAATCCAAATCGTCCCCATTTTCTACTGTGTATATGCTAGGTTCTGTTTGTGAGGGAAGCTCCATCATGGGATTTCCGAAGTAGGAAGATGAATGTGGGATTAAGGACAAATCTATCATATGATAGGAGAGATGTAATGCCGCATAGGTGTTTAAATAACTCAGAGTGGCCATATCACTATCAATGTGGTCTAGGGTAGTAGATTTGTCTTTATTTCCTTTTAGAAGAGAATTTGTCATTGTTTTTATCAATGGTTCATCACGAAGGGATATCATGAAACGGGTATCCTCTAACTTATTTCTTGGAGTAAAATGTGATGCTGAAGTTGCTATTGAATCAGCGAGAAGATTTTTCTCTCGCGGGATTGCTTCAATTGATATGAAGTCAAACTCCTTGCTTAAATCTAATACAACTTTTTTGTAAAGTTGTAAGTGCTCGGCTTTGGTTTCATATATCTCAGAGACTTGGTTTGCTACCAATTGTGAGTCTCCTAAGACTCTGATGTTATCAACACCGATTCTCTTAGCTAAGATGAGGCCAAGGAGGAGGGCTTCGTACTCAGTGCCATTGTTTGTGCATTCAAAATTTAGTTTGAAGGTGAAAGGTAAGACTTTTCCTTCGGGGAAGTAAAGATTACACCTGCCCCCGCTCCATAATGGCATCTAGCTCCATCAAAATGGAGTGTCCAATATTTAGCTAGGAATATAGATGTTGGGACATTTTTGTGTTTGCGCATTCTACTTCCACCATGTAGAGATCCTCTGCTGGAAGAGAACCAACACCTAGGGAATATCCTATGCCTACTGAATCGAATGGTAAGAATATTGGTAGATCCTTTTCTAGCAATTCAACGATTTTTGTAGTAGTTCCTAATGATACTGTTTCTACAGTGTTAGCCTCATCTTTGGGGGTTGGGGTTGCCTTGGCTAGGCTCATAGTTTCAAGATCTGTCGTAGGTACCAACTTTTCTCTTGGTTTTGCTTCGGTAGGTTTATTAAGTTGGTTTGTTGGGAGTTCAAACTCTGAGTGCATGCCTGGTCTTTTCTTTAAGTCAGCTAGGTGTACATCGAATGGTTTTGGATCACCTTTGGCTACAAATATCCTTCCTAAGTGTAAAAACCTTACTTCTTGAAATAGCGTAGAAGGGATTGCCTTCATACGGTGTATCCATGGTCGGCCGAGGATCATATTATAGTTAGTTTCCCGATCTATAATATAAAACTCAGTCAAGATGGTTTTGGGTCCTAAGGTGACCGGTAATATTATAGTTCCAACCGAGGTGGCTTTAAGGCTATCATAGCCCCTTAGTGTATTTCGAGTTGTGGAACAATTGGTTTCTCCATACCCTAGCTTTTGAAGGAAAGAGAAGGGGACTATGTTAACTGCTGCCCCATCGTCTATCATTGCACGCTTTACATAGTTGTTATAAACCCATACTTGTAAATGTAAGGCTGGATCACCTCGGCGTGCGATCTCAGCATCTGTCGGCATTTTTTTATCTTGAATATGAATTTGACGTCCCTATCTGCCTGCCCTGGAGGATGAACATCAAAGTCTATATGATTTACCTATGTTTCAGGAGGTGGAGTGATGTTAATTAAATGACCTAAACCTAATGCTTCTAAAAGAGTAGCCCTGTGGGCAGGAGAGTTCTTTAGTAAGTCTAAAAATGAAATGTGCGAGAAGGTTTTTGTTAGGTCATTAATTAAATCATAGGCACCCACAGGTTTTGCTACGATTTGTTGGATGTCATCCGCCTCTGGCAGGTGGCTTGGACTTGGCTGAGAGAAATACTCTCGCGTCCTTGTTATAGCTTCGATGGGTAGTTCAGCGTCTAACTCCACTAAACCGACTACCTTAGGTCATGGCTGACTTCCTAGTTGTGGCGCAACTAATGGATTTAGCGAGGTCGAGGCTTCATGATCATTGTTTCCTGTCATTACACCCTTGTTCATCCTAGTTAGATTTATCCTATTGTTATCATGATTTGGGAGTGGATCATTAAAGATCTTCAGGGGTGCGTTTTGAGGGGAAACTACCCTGAAAAGTATTTGATGTTGGTGACGTAGGATCTGCCAAGAACATATCCATGAAAAGTTGTCTTTGTTCATCTGGCAAGCGTTGCATGAATTTATTGTAGTCACGGCACGTTCTAGTGTCATGGCCCTAAATTTTGTGGAAACCACAATACGAATTAGGATTGTAATTCCTAGTTTGTTGGTTTGGTGCGTATTGTGGTCCAAAATTTTGATCAAACCGTTGTCTACTAGGATTAAAATTTTGTGTTTGTTGTCTTTGGTTTGAATTCTGGTTTTGGTATCTAGTTGAATTTTGGCTTGGACCCTGTGTGGGGTTTTTCCGTTGTTGTTGTTGTTGTGGATGGTTAAAATCCACTGTATTGATTATCGGGGTAAAGTTGTTATTTCGTTGGTTGTTTATTTGTGATGGAGTATTGACAACATTTACCTTCTTAGGCTGGTCGGTTACTCCATCTGTTGTTACACCCCAATTTTTATTAAGGATTTTAGGTCCTTGATTGACATTCGTGGTAGTAGGATAAGTTGTGGTGTTCTGGTTGGGGTGATTAACCTCCCATTTGCTCCATATGTTTTGCGACCACTATCAATTGCCGCTTGATCTATTCAAAGAGCACTCTCAAGTACTTCATCGTAAGTTCTTAATGGGAACTTCTGGACTTCTTCCTTCACTTCTTTGCTGAGAGAATGAAGGAATAAATCACATAGTTCCATCTGATCCATATTGGGAGCACTTGCCAAAGAATAAAGAACTGTACGCCACCTCTGGATGAAATGGGTGACAGATTCATTGTGTTCTTGCTTGATGTGTAAGAATTCTCTGATTCCTGTTCTTAATAATTTGTTCATGTCGAAGGCCTTGATGAACTCTGACACGAGTTGTTTGAATGAATGTATGGAAGCCTCAGGTATTCTATAATACCAATCGAGAGCGATGCCTTCCAAGGTTTTTGGGAATATTTTAGCAACAACCCCATCCCATGGGAGTAGTTCTCGAATGGCTATAGCGTAAGCTTTGATATGTGTGTTTGGATCTCCCTCACCTTTGTATTTGGGAAAATCAGGAAGAGGTCTTGGAAGCATGACGCTTTGTATGGTGAAATCCAAGGGCTCTTTCAAATATTCTGAGTAAGTCCCTATCGCATATGTTTCGACCATTGATGGTGCCTGTTGAGGGAGTGGCGGTGGAATGGGTTGTTGATATGGCGTAGCGTATGCATTGGCAGGGGCATAAGGAAGCCCTGTGTTTGAGAAAACATGCTCGGGAGAGGAGAACATATCCCCTTGTGGTGATTTGGAGTACATGTTTAAGTATGATGGGGTACTTGTCCAGGAATGGATTGTTTTGTACTAGACCGGGAGGAACAGTGTTAGAGATGGTGGGTCTAGTTGGCGTTTGTTGTGAATACTGAGGAGTCATGCCTAACGTGCCTACTCCTGAGGAGATCTACTTGGCTAGGATGGTGTGGAGGATTGGAACTTCTTGCTTGCATGAATTGTGAATTTTGACTTGCTTGGGCAAGTTCTAACCCTCTAACCTTTTCTATTAGAGTTGAAATGACTTCATTTGGTGAAGTCACGATATTCTGCCTTGGTGGCGTTTGTTGTATACCATGGTGTTGTATAGGCATGTGATATCCCACTATGAACTGATCGCTGCCCTACCAAGTTTCCCTAAGGGCATTTCCTATATGTAGTGGTATGGAGGTATTTTCTTGGAAAGAGATTTCAGGTTGTGTTTGTAAACCTCCTATGGGTGGGTACATACTCCGAGAGCATTGTTCATTCCTGGCATAATATACCGAACGTTCATCATCTAAAACCTGGTATGGGTCTGATTGTCTACTAATTTTTGGTCTAAGTAGTACCTGAGGAGATGAACCAGATTCTCCGGTGAATGTCATATTGTTCGAGCCCGAAGGCTCTGTTTGTTGCGTTTGAGTGAGTTGTTCCAACTCCTCTGTTTGGAAGGACGAGCTATATCTGATCCTTGGAGTTTGTGTTGATAATTGGTTATCTGAATAGTTGTCACCCCATACTGAGAGTGAGGGTGATGATTGTCTATTTTGTTGGGCGTAGTAAGCCTCAAGACCCAAGAGGGGTCTGCCATATGCATCGAATCCCGACATATTCGGGGGGTATATGAATACCCGCAGAATAATGGGAGAGAGCGAAGGTACAAGGTGATGGTGAAAGTTGATAAGATAGTAAAGACAAAAGAGTCGTTTAATTGAAAAAGGACTAGTAGAAATCTGACTCCAGAGCAGAAAGAAGAAGGTTCACGTCGGGTTCACCAATTTTGTACGATGGAAAAGTGACAAGCGAGCATGGGAATCTACAAGTAACTCTTCCTCGCACCCGACCTCCCGAGGTCGTGCTGAGACAGCCGGTGGGGATGGAATATGTATGGGATGCAGACAAACTAGTTAGGCAATCTAATGTCTTCAATACGCACTAGTGGAATTTGTGAATCTAAGGCAAAGAAGGCCCTTCTAACCTGAACTGGTGTGATAGATCGATCGGCAAGGATGACTACTCGAAGGCTCCAATCAATATCGAGCTCTGGCGTGATTCGATCTATGGGTTGTGGAATACGTGGAAAATGACCTGGGATAGTTTCGTGTATGTCTCCGGATAAGGTCATATGGTGGATGGTAAATATAGTCGACTCTATGGATGATTCTCTGGCCTAGTCCAGAACTCTCTAGCTTTGTTAGCTGTTGTATCTAGTAAGGATAATTGTTCGATGATGATAGGTGGAAGTGGAGTGGATCTGAATACTAGTGTGCGTAGGCCAATGTCTATGTCTGATTGACTTACGGATTCGTTGGGTTGCGGGATTTGTGGATCGCAACCGTAGACTCTTGTTTGTTGGGTCTGCTATGGTCATGCGTAGAATTAGTTCCTAATCCCTAACACCCAGTAATCATATGCTTTCTCAGCCTCTATATTCAAAACTAGTAGCTGTGTGATCTTCTCAGAGTGCCTCACAGGCGTTCTTGCAACCTGAATTCTTAGGCTAGTATCTATGTCTGTGAGAATGTCTCCTGCGTCTGGCTGTGGGACTAAAGGATCACAACCAAATGTTTTCTCTCTTTCGAGCCCTTCTACAGTCATATGGATGTTACCTAGGGTAATCTGTAGTTTGGTTGATTTGACCAAAATGTGTGCACTTGGTCGTCTCTATGTTTAACCCGCTCAACTGGGAATGGATTTGTTCTGAAAGCTTACCATTGTTCGGAAGACTTGGATCCTAAGATTTTGGTCTATATCAGTTATTGTTGTGATGAGATTGGGATGAGGCACGATTGGCTCGAATACGTATTCCCTGGGCTCCTAGGTCCCGTTATTGTCATACAAAAGCAACAATGTAAAACAAACTACAGTAAAATGAAATTTAACTATGTGAAGTGTATCATATATGACTTCTCTATTTTTTGTGTTTTTTGATGAACTTTATGAATTTAAGAAAGCAGCTATTTAAAATATCTAGAATTGACAGCTAAAATAACAACTTAAAACAAACAAAATAACCGAGTGTAGCTATTTGTCTATGTAATTTGTAGATCTATTCTAAACAATGAAATAACTTATCTAATCTATTTGCAAGACTCTCAATCCTACCTCAGAAGTGAGGAGTGAATCATAGTTTCTCAGAAACTATCAATCCCCACAGCTTCCCTGGCAATATCGAGAGTAAAATTAACTAAAATAAAGCAATTAACTACTTTATTTGATATGATTCTAACTAGAACTTTGAAAGCTAGAACCTGGATTCTGCAGAATAGTGGAAAATCTGATGGTGTGTGTGATCTTGTCCCCTCAGTGTGATCTCCTCATTCCTTCGTGTTGATGTGATCCCAGAAAAGCGTGTAATGCTAGCATCAACAAAAGTAGATATTGGGATAAAGGCAGCTCATAATACTGGCTGAATACAATGCGAGTAGGAGAGGGATAGCGCAAGAGTACAGAGCTTGGCTTATGCAATTCCTAGCGGGATCTATTGTGAGTCATGCAACATAAAGCGTCCAAAACCTGAAACTATCCTATTTGAAGAAAAAAACCTGCAACTTTAATGGCTTCCTATTGAAAACAAACTATTCTACTCCAATGGATTGGATGAAATGATAACAACACCTGCACAAGATGGATATGTGGCTTCTAACAAGTAAAACAACACTAACGAGGCATGCAATGAAAGAAACTAAGAACTCTAAGAAAAATGAAAACTAAATCTATTGCAAAGAGAAATCAGAGGAAAATTTTGAGGGGCCATTTTCTTGAGCACAAGCCAACTATTTATAGCATTTGCATTTACCCAAGGTAAAAGCCAAATAGAACTCTTAAACTATAAACAATGGCAAAACACTATTCCAGGGAACCAGAATAATAAATACAAGCTTATGGCGGTGAAAGAAAGTTGGTAAAATGTTGAAATTACGTGAGTCGTGTTAAAAGAGCTTTCTGGAAAATGCGTAAAGGACCGCCGCCCAGGCAGGGCGGTGGTTTCGTCACTGAAGAGAAAAAGGCCAAGAAAAGAGGGGAAAAGGGAAAAACAAAGCACGTGGGGGCTAAGCGGGGCATGCGGGATGTTAACGCACACTTGGAGATATTTTCTAGATCCCGAACACCTTGCGAGGAGACCTGTATCATCATTGGGGCACATGTCACATTATTTTGGCAGTACAGTACCTTACAATTTTGGGTACGTACGGAACCCCTTACCCTTCCTAGAGGCTGTGACTAGGGGTAAGTTACACAACATTTTTCAGTTTAGTTCGGTTTTGATAGTATACACAACATATTTTATAAGACAAACAATCCTTTAACACTTGATATATATGCATTACACTTTCTTTTCTATTTTCGCGTTGGATCAAAATTATTTGAATTGGATCAAATTTATACACTCCATCTGCGGTGGTGTTAAAACTCAGAAGTAGTTAAAGGTTGGGTTATGACACCATATTTTTCTCCCCACACTTCTTCTCATTCTTGGCGTGAGATCACCCAAAAACTTGCATTCAATGCAATCGGCGTGAGATCTCCCAAAACTTGGTCTTCCACAACATCTTCGAGGATCCTTTCTATATCTTTTCACTCATTACGGATCAGTGCACATGTTCCTCTTTACATTTTTACATGCCTTTCTTACATACTTTTCACAAGTTTTTGATCATATACACTCGTATTTGACTACTTATTTGTTCTTCTCTTTTGTAGGTCCATCCTTATAGGAAGCGGTAGTCATATCAATCACACATCATCAAGCATCAAAACAGAATTTGTTTTACATCAACAACATGTATAAAAGAAACATATACACACATGCATTCTCCCCATCACCATCATTTTTGACTTCTTCTTCTCTAGCTTCCATGCTTCACATTTTTATCACTCCACGTTTTTCTTGTCTCTCTCGGCACACTTTTCACCATCAATCTACATGGTTATCAGGTACACATCTCTTATCTAATTTATGTTATCGAGCATTATCTCAAAAACATAAAGTGGGGGAAAATGTAGACACAAAATCACGTACTTTGGGTATTTATCTAGTCCTGATTACATACTACTATTCATATGATTCCTAAGCAAGAAAAATACTAATTGATCTTTGTCTTATCCATCTTTTCTTGCTTTCCATTTCCATTATTGGTCCTACACAATCTTTCACCCAATCGACATTTGACCCTTAATTTTCTCTCGAGTCTAGACACTAGTGCCTAGCCAGAAGCCAACGACAGTGCCCTGTCCCCTCCGAGTGCCCCCGACCTCTTTGTACTTTACTCACATCTTTTGGGTCCTTTCTAGCCATTTGGGATTCTTATATTTTTGGTGATCAGATTTTTTTGGGGTTAATTACAAAATTCAAGTAAGGGAATCATATAAATATAAAGTTACGTGACAATAATAAAGGAGCAAGCACTAAGCATTAGCTATCACCACCTAAGGTTGCATCTCAAGAGAATTATCAAGAGCATTCAAGCATCCATTCTAGCTCCACACAAGGGACAAGGGACTGCTACTTATGCATACACTTCATACAAGGGAAGTTCATTCTTTCATGCACACATCTATAAACATTTCTTACATCTAACTACTTGCTCACTATCAAGTGTGACACACACAAGATCCACCTAGGGAACAATTTGACACACACACATATAACTACCATTGGTTTGAGATGTAGTCTAATGCTCAATCATAAGATCACTTATTTGACAGATGAGGACAATGTGAACCATCATTTACATTATTTTATTTTTGGAATTTGTTGCACTTTGAAGTTTTGCAGGTCATTTCTTCATTGCGGAGTTACAAGTGACGTCAGCGGACTTAGTGCGACATACTAGAGAAAAGAAGAAAAGGATAGTGAACATCTTGCAACCCTATGAAAATGGTTTTTGAAGCTTCTCAGCAGACACATGCACCTAGAACTGGTCTCTAGCACCCCTGACCCTCCATAGGCACCCCAGTCTAGGGTATTCCAAAATCTCTGCATTTTTATGGGATTCATTACGGCACTTTCAGATTTCTGTTTCAGCTATTTTTAAGATTGGCATAACTACAACATCACATCAAAATCAACTAAGTTTTTCCTCCTTTCATTTATAACCGTGTTTTCATATTTTCTCGCTTATCTTGCTTAGGTAAAATTTTGTAGTTAATTATTCATATTTAGTACTACTACATAACATATAATTAGGAATGGAAACAAAAGAAAATGGAAACAACTAAAAGTGGAGAATGATAGTATACAGGCTGATATTTCATCTTTACAGAATCAACTTTCTCTAATCCATATAAGTAATCAAAATCTTAAGGATGAACTCATCTGGAAAGATTCTTTTGATGGGGAATACTCTGTTAAATCAGGATATAATTCTTTCTTTGTATCCATGGAAAGTGAAATTAAGTGGCACAAGCTGTGGATGCCGGAGTTAACCCCTAGAGTGAACTTCTTTTGGTGGCTAATTATTAATGGCAAGATCCTAACTAATGACAACCTCATCAAGAAGGGATTCATCATGCCGAATAGATGTTGCATGTGTCAGAAAGAGGCAGAAGATATAAAGCATTTATTCCTCCATTGTGAGATTGCTTCCAAAATTTGGCAGCTCGTTTTTGCAAAATTTAATCTGAGATGGATTTTTCCCCTTACCTGTCTTCAGGCTTGGGAGCAATGGGACTCTCCGTTTAAGCATTGTATGGTGAAAAGATTGTGGCAACTTGTTCTACCCCACACTATGTGGAGAATTTGGAAGGCTCGTAATGATAACATTTTCAGAAACAATAGACAGGCTTGTAACAAAGTCTACAAGGAAATTATCATTGTTGTGCAAGATAATATTGCTAGATTTAAACCCCCTAAAAATAGACTTTACCCGAGAATGAAGAATACATCCTGACTGATTGGAATATTGACACTGTCAATAGGAATAACAATGGTATTGATAGAAACACAGTCCGATGGATTAAACCTCCCACCGATTGTGCACACAGATTAAATTTTGATGGGGCCTCAAAGGTAATCCCGAGAGACTCGGAGGGGGAGTCATCAGAGATCAAAGAGGTTGTTTTGTTGCTGATTTTTCTGGGAGAATGGGCAGGTAGACTAATCATTATTCCGAAGCCCTGGCGGCTCTTTGGGGTATAAGACTTGCCAGAGATTGTAATATTCCAAATATTATAAATGAAGGTGATTATTTGAATATCATCAATCTTTTAAATAAAAAGCAACACCCCAGCTGGTCTATCATGGATTCTATTGGAGAAGCTATTGATATATGTAAGAGCTTTGAAAATTTTCAAATCACCCACACCTATCGGGAAGGAAATAGGGTCATTGACAGTTTGGCTAACTTCGGTGTTAATAATTCCTTTCAAACTTGGCTTAGGGGGGACGTTCTGCCTACTCAAATCAATAAATCCATAATCATTGATCTACATGGCAGTGAAAATCAACACTAACTGCTGTAATTTGGATGCTAATGTGTGGATCCTCAAGTACATTATGATGACATCACAAAAGATATGGATGATTGATGCGATCTGCGGCTGGGATGGGTGTCATCATTTCTTGGCATAGGAGGAAAGCCGGGAGCGGGAAATAATAACAAGTATAACATAATAATTAAACTGCTTTCACGGAAAGGAAAGATTCAAATACCAAAATCAAAGCTTTGCTGTCCGCATAGTGGTAGATTTTTACCATTGAGAACAGGGAAAAGGAGCGAGAGGAAACTTGGGGGTCCACCTTGCAAAACTGAACCGACCCACAATCACGTGTGGAAAGAGAATACGGAGCTTTGGAATTACCTGTAAATCGGGGGCCTATCTAATTTAATTGAAAGGATTCAAGGCTTTGACCAAGACATTTCTATCAGATTCACCTAGGGATGGAAGAATAGGATTGTCAAATATAGTAACATGGAGATGGAAATCACGGAAGAGCTCATCGCCCAGATCACGGGCCTCAGCCTGGAAGGCACCAAATTCTTCAATAAGAAGGTGGACAGGGAGGTGGAGACCAAGAAATTTCTGGATGAGGGGGAGAATCTTGAATTCGTGACTGCTGGCATCAAGGTGGTGTCGATTCCTGAGCCTTTTGCTGAGCTTGCCAGGATGGTGGTTAGGTATGTAACTCTTGAAGGAATATTTGTGACTATACCTCAAAAGCATCTGATATTTCTAAATCACTTTCATAGAAATAACATAATCAGCTTTCCTCACTATTTGATAAACTCACTGGAGAAATCAATTAGGGAAGTTCAGAGCCACTCTAGGGCTGTCCCTTTGCACCAGGGACTTATCCTCCTGATCCACCGCCACTGTTCCAGCTGCCCCCCCATGAATCCTACCCCACCTCCCTCCTCCATACCTCCACCTGCTCACACCGCTTCCACTCCCCCTGCTGAAAAAGAAAGAGTGAAGTTGCTGCTTCCAGCAAGAAAAGCAAGAGCATCAAAGCTAAAATCCCTGCTTCCCAATGGGTCCTAAGGAGCCACAAAGACTTGGAACTTGCTGAAAACCTCCTGCATATTAGTAAACTGGTGGAGGAGCCCAAGGAGGAGGAATTGATGGACAGGGTGGACAGATTAGAAAAGGAGATACAAGAGCTCAAAGGGACTATAAAAAATATGGAAAGAGCTAAGGGAAAAGGGATTCTTCAAAGTGATGAGGAAGAGGGGGTTATTGCTGAAGTCTTCAAGAAGTTACAGTCCTTAGATGGCAGATTGGGGAATGCTAAAAGCCGCAATGACTGCATATTGTCTGCCCTCAAAAGCATTTATAATTTCATTGAACAACATGTTCATAGTGTCTGCAGTTTAAGTGGGGTTAATGAGGACATTTGGGGCCCTAAAGAGAAAAGGGATATTGCAATTGCTCAGGCGGATATGCAAGACTCCTCTCAGGCCACTGCCATTGCCTTCTTCATGTCACTGCAGGCTATCAAGACCAAGATTGACAGGGCGATCAAGTAACGAGTTCTTTGTGATGTTGTTTTTGGTTGCGAAGTTCTTTGCCGTTATCCGCGGTTACGCGCTTTTTTTTGGTGGAGCTCTATATGTTGTTTCTCTTTTGGTTTATTTTTTATCTTTTATGCTTCTTTTTGGATCATTGTACGTTTGGATCCTTTTTCACTTATATTGTCATATTTGGTCGTTGAGTCCTCTTTGGTTGTGAGTTTTCCCTTCTCTGGGCTGTTTCTCTCACCTTTACTATCTGGCTTTTGAGCCCTTTTGTATATAGGGTATAGTCCCTTCAAAACTATTTTCCCTTAATAAAAAAAAACATATAATTAGGAACTTATTTATTTCAATATTTTCTTAATCACTTTTGGGAATATTTTTCTATTATGGGTCAAAATTTTAGTTGTCAATTATGAAATTCAAATAAGGGAATCATATAAATACATATTTACATGATGTAACCTAGAATTCACTGTAAATGACCCAGGTGTGCTAGCACATCACTCAGCCTAAGCTGAGTGCTCACCCAAATCGCGCAAAAGGCACCAAGTCTCTCTTTAGAGTTTCTTGTACATAATGTTAGCATGATAGTGCATATGTATATTTAGATTCATAACCAACAGTAAACAGTCCATAGTGCATAAACCAGATCTAGATCTTAGAATATATAAAATATGAAGTAAACAATTACTATAACAAGATTTACCACTCAAGAACCAATTTTAGTCATGTTGAACACCATTATCCATCCAATATGATCCATTGTATTAAATACTATAAAACACAGAAGCTTCAAACATTATAAAGGTATCTTCATGAGTTATGCACACGACAAGACCATCAACATAACTCTATAATAATGACACTTACTGAATTGTGCAAATCAATACATATATATAGGGGTGGGGAATTTCCCTTCACCACCCATGCACTATCTCAAAATAGGCCACATGCTAATAATAGCCATGCACCTTTACAAAAGGATGCAAAACATGCAAGTGCTCTAACAATAGACTTCCTATAGTTAACTATGAGTAGAAATCCTATTATTATCCTAAACTATGCATGGTGCTCGGCTGATGCTTGTTCCCAAAATACCCTTGCGTGGACCACAAGTATTCATGTCTTTGTGTGCTCGATTACACTGCTCTCCAAAATATCCTTAACAATGACTAAGTACTGATCATGGGTGCTTCATCCATATTGTAGTGTCACACGCTCTTTCAGTGCCCTGCATTCATGCACCCAACACTTAGCCCCTTTTTGTCTGTCTAACATTACCCCACACTAAAACAAATTGATGCCACGACAATGAGTAATAACCTAATCATTCCAAAGAATATAGGATAATGAATTAAATAATTAGGAATTAAGAATAAAGAATGTGTTGAGTCATATTATTGTGTACTCTTTTCTTCTTTTGGTAGAATGAATTACTGGATATTCACTTTGAATTTCCCCTCAAATTCATACTAGTCCTTAAGTGTTGCATTTGTCTTATCAGGGATGTCTACAATGACACCATCTAACTCATCTAGAGTCATGTTTCCACCCTCACTCTTCAAAATTCTAAGGATGTTGGCCATACCTGAGACCATCCCTTCCATGACATCCATCTTTATGGAAATGAGCTTCCTAATGCTCTTGATTTAATCCATATGTTGTTTACTTGCAACATCCAACATGTCACACTTTGTTTCTACTCGGGTAACTTGTTCTATGTGCCCGATTTTTCATCTTTTGTTTCTGTAGAACTTCATTTTCCTCTGCTTTCATTCTTACCTGTACTAAGTTATCAAGCACTATACACATGGCCAACACCGAATCTACCTTCTTCATTTCATCCCTTAAAGCTTGCAAAACAACCTCATATCTAGATATATTCCTTTAAATTGAAGCCTCGACCCTCAACGCTTCTTCCACAACATCATTTTGTTTAGTGAGGCACGCTAGTCCTTCCTCCAAAAGTAGACGAACTGTTGTGTGCAAATAATGTAGTTCAGACTTAAAATCATGTGGCACCTTCTCCTGAAAATTGGGCCTCTTTTGTAAGATCTCATTTGCTATCTGTTTGGTCATCTTCTCAACATTTTGTACCTAAGCCACTTTGTATTATCCTACTCCCGAGTGAGTCACCCGATATCTATGTCTTTATCCTTCTTATCATCCAATAATGCCCGTATTGTTTCCGCCTTATCAATATTCTGGCACGCTACTTCTATTGACACTTTAACCAATGCATTGCTCACCTATTCATCTGAAAACTGCATGGGCTTGATGGTCATATGGTGTGTATGTGGCACCTTCCTCATCTTATTCAAACTACATGCCTCCTCACAGACATCAAAATAGGGCTCATCCATGTGAGTCTGCATACTCCATGATAGCTACTTGCGAGTGTGCATATTTTCCATCTCTGGGTCCATCCAATCCCAGCCATACAATTGCTTGTTGGGAAGAATGCTCGAAAGTGAGTGTAAATAATTGTTGATGGGTCATCCATATAGTCAAAATTCTAAGTACTTACTGCCTCTTCATCTTCATGCCAACCTGTATGTTCCCCAATGTCCTCATGAACAGACGTGCCCTCGTCTTTCTATATTGCAATGTCTCGCATCCTTTTGCACAAGATATCACCCAAATTCTGGTCTACTTCTTCTTCATTCTCTCCTTCCTTAATTACTCCACCTACCACCGTACATGGAATTAATGCCCATTGAGCGTGTTTTACGCTTCTTTTCCCGTGCCCCAATCTCTCGTGCCTCAAACTTTTGCGCCTCAATCATAACTTTCTTGCAGGCCACTACTTATCTGTCACATATCTCCTCTACCTGGATTCCTTATGCAAAAATAGTTTACCCAATGTGACCCAACATACGTAGTCTCTAATGTTGTAGCCTCCTTTCTTTATACTAAGCGCTCATCACCTTACGCGTGGTGTTAAATTTTAGCAATTTCTCCTGAATTTTTCATTAATTTTTAAAACATATTCCCTTTTTGGTCACCCGTGAGTTTATTTATTTTCTATACCAAACTAACCTTCTTTATCCACCCCACACTAAGGGTATGTGCAATCCTTTGTGCATGAAAACACTTTAAATTACGACTTTTCTCAAGCGCGCAAGCGCGCTTATTACACATAACACAAAACTAAATTGACAAAGCATAGAGACAATGAAGGAAACACATATAAAGGAAATACATTAAGGGAAATCTAATCTAAATGGAAGTAATGCCTTATTACAAAACCAATAAGACTTATTTATAGTAGGGCTTCACCTACTCATGTTAAAGTAATCAGAAACCATGTTCCATCAAACGCCTCTAATGGCAAGCACTGAATCTAGTATATGAGTGATAACATATGGTCCCAACCAATGAACCTTAAGCTTTCTGGTTGTGCAAAAACTTTAAATCATAAAGAAGTACCATCGACCAACCTCAAGATTCTTGTCCTTGATGTGCTGTAAATCATGCTATGCCTTTTTCCCGACTTTTTCTTTCTTCTTATTGCATCGTGATATTACATGCCTCTCATCCAGCTTTATCAACTTGTCAATTATTTCTTCCAATGCTTTCTCATTAGCCAGACCTCCTGCGTACACAATATGCAAATAAGCTAACATGAATTCCATAGGTAGAACTACCTCTACGCCAAACACCAACTAAAAGGGTGTTGCTTTATTCAACCATTTGTATGTTGTTCTATATGCCCAAAACACAACAAAAACTTTATCATCCCAATATTTCCTTCCAACATCACAAATTTTTGTCAACGTCTAGCTCAATATCTTGTTGAAAGCCTCAACACTTCCATTTTCTTAAGGGTGATAAGGTGTTGTCTTATAGTGTGCAACCATAAATTCATGTAATAATATCCTGATAGTCTCATTAAGGAAATGAGTGCCTCTATCACTTGTCAAACTTAAAGGACATCCATACCTAGTAAGAATATTTTCCCACAAGAACCTTGCTATTGTATTCGATGTATAATTATTTATAGGTGCTGCTTCTTCCCACCTTGTAATATAATTTGTACAAGTAATGATTTAGCGCTAGTAATAGGCCACTTCTCAAAAGGTTCTTTGCTAGTAATAGGCCTCAACGGAATTTCAACTCTCTCGCATAGGTTTTCCAAGGCACTAAAAATGATCACACGCCTTGTAATATTCTTTACAATCCTTGTACAAGGTCTCCCACCATAAACCATCTAGTAGAATATTACGCATGGTGGCATCACCTACATAGTGTCCACCTACAATACTACCATGATCCTCCTCCATGATTGCTGTTCGCTCATGCTCTAGTACACACCGATGCAATATTTCATCTTGGCCTAGTTTGTATAAGTCACCACTGATGAACATGAAAGGTGCGGTATGAATCACAAGTTGTTTCTTTTCCAAGGCCTTCATTCCTTTGGGTGCCATACTTGTACATAAAAAGACAAGTATATCCTCTAATTCTGAGGGCACGCAATTTAACCTATATAACTGTGCATCTGACATTGTATCCTCAATGCTCTGCATGTCCTCTCCTGAGTGAATCCTTGATAAATGGTCTGGACCAGAATTACTTTTACATGGCTTTACTACCACTGCAAAGTCAAACCCCTAGAACAATAGAACCCATCGACATATGTGTTCCTATAAGACATGATTGTTCACCATGTATCTCAATGCCATGTGATCTATATAGAAAAAAAGGTGTTGGTAGCAAGTAATGTTGAAAATTATGCAACATGTAGATCATCGACAAATCCTCGCTCTGCGTAGTTGTATAATTCTATTCTACAACAGTCAAATTTTTGCTAGTAAAGTAAATAGGATGATCTACAATACCTTCTCTAGGCTGAGCTAGAACTACACCAATGACCATGCCATAGGCATCCAAATGTATGTGAAAATGTATATTCCATGAAGGAAAATGTAGAATAGGCACAATAGTAAGCCTTTCCTTTAGCGCTTCGAATGCACGCTCACTGCGCAGTTCTTGTCAATAGAACTTGCCTTTACCCTTTAATAACTCCTCCAAGGGCATGAAAATATTAGCATATCCTTTGATAAATTTCTGTAATACTCTGTTGTGCATAAGAATCTGCACCTCACTCGAGAGTAGGCTCCTCCAAGCCTAAGATGACTTTAACCTTAGCTGGATCTACTAACAAACCCTCCTTACAAATGATATGCCCTAGTAGAGTTCCAAAAGGTATATCAAATACACACTTCCTAATATTTAAATAGATGCTTAACTATTTGCACCTATGAAACATTAACCTCAAATTGTCATAATGATCCTTGATAAGCCCATACATGGTCTAATCATTTAAGTAAACATGTAAGAATTTGTGAATAAAATCCTGGAATGCTTGAACAACAATGAGTAAAAATATAACAGGTGAATTCTTCAATCCAAACGGAATCACCGTGTATGCAAAACTTCCCCATTCAGTGGTGAAAGTTGTCTTCTCTTAATCTTATTTATAAATTCTTACTTGATGATACCCGGAGAATCCATCTGTAAAAGAGTAAATCTTGCACCCTGCAATGCCTTCTAATATTTCTTCAGTGAATGGTGTAGGGAAAAGATCAATCACACATGCAGCATTCAACTCCATGTAGTCCACAAAAATCCTAATTCTTCCATCTTTATTTATGTTGATTACCATAGGGCTAACCCACTCTGATTCCTCTATGTGCTCAATAATGCTAGATTTCAACATCTTATCAATTTATTCTTTAACTTTTATGCGCAAGTTAGGGTTCATCCTGTAAGGTCTCTTCCTAACTGGGACACACCTTCCTTTAACTTAATTTTCATCTCACCCAAATATTCATGCACTCCTTTCAACTCATGGTAGCCTCTAGGAAACAAGTCCTAGAAATCATGTAACAACTCAATTATCTTAGCCACTTCAGAGTCAGACCAGTAATCTCCAATTATGGCCTCCTTAGGTTCAACATATGTTCCAATGTTCACTTTATTCATCTTCATAGGTTCATGGTAGGTGTGCACCTTCTCATCCACATTGTCTAAGACCTCGCATGTACCCTCTGAATGATTTATGTCCAAATATTCCACTTCTTCATCATCCACCATGTAGACCATCTTTCCTTTCTCCTTCTCTAGGAAAGCGCACTCAAGAAGTTTTGCATCTATCTCATCTACTTATTCAAAACACACTTCTAGGTTTGACTCACCAAGTAACTCCTGAATGAGTTCTTCATCTTTTGCACTATCTCCCATAGTCAAGTGATTCATAACCTATAATGCCTCATTCATTAGAGGTTTAGTGGAAAAGTATTCAAAAGTCTGGATCATACATGCAGTCAATTCTTGCCAATTTTCAGTCTCTCTATTCAACTCTACATAAAAATACCATGCACGTGTGTAACCTCACAAGGTGAAATAAAGTTTGTGCACCCACAACAAAGGTGGTAAATCTTCTTGCCCCTTTGTCCAAAGTCTCTCACACTTTGCTTTGAACGTGGTGCTGAAAAAGATTATTGCTATGATATTTACATATTCAAGTAGGTGCATTACTTCGAGAAACCTTGCTAATAGAGAAATTCTCACCTCTCTCCATTCTATGAGATTATCCCTATGAAACATCCACTAGCACGTTGCTATCCCGCACGAGGTATAAACTAACACGTTCCTTCCGTCCACACGATCCTTCCACTTGTACTTCCATGGCTTGCAGAATACCTCAAGGGTTTCCTTCACCGTGTCTTTGGGTCAAGGTTTTTGCCTAACTACCTAACCTAGTGCAGCTTGCTTACACGCGCATTGTGCTTCTTACCTTATGACCAATTATCTCATACGTGCTTTATGTGCCCAATTGTCACAAGCAATACTTATAGTATCACCGTTGGAATGTGTATCATCCCACCGGAGAACTCCTTCCTCGAGATGGATCAAGTACTTTCGGTCTCAAATGGTGCACACATAAATTATCTTAAAATCTTCTTCACTTAAGGGCTCAACATAAGGTGCAGATTAAATGTTTTTCAAAGGGATAATAACTTGTTCTTCCTTGTTCTCAAAACTGATATATCCCTTATTGAACCATAGATCAACATTATTTGCATAGCACCAAGGGTGCCCAAGTAGAGCTAGGAAGCTATCCACTTCTACAAGCGCTAAGACCTCAAAGTCCCCAGTGAACTTGGCCCCATGTATAGTAATGGATGCATCCTTCAAGACTCCAATTGGCGTGGCCTTAGTCTAATTTTCCATATACAATACATTGGAAGATGGCTATAATGGAGGTTTTCCCATCTGAACCCATGCATATAAAGTAAGCACATTCACTTCCACGCCTATGTCAATCAAAATATTGCTCAAAATCCATCCATCCACAACAACATTCAGAGTGATCTCCTTGTCATAATCCAAGCTATGAGGAGGGAGATTAGCATGTAAAATCTGCCATCCATTCTCAATACCAACGCGTAGAGTGTTTCCTTTAACCAACTCCCTAGTAATGGAATAATGTTCTCCTGACGCAACATCTTGCATACTTCCTTCAGATCATCAACATCCGACTAGAAAGTCTCAACTACCTTCTTCTATTCCAAATTCGTGATTGTTCCTTTAAACATTGTATTTCACCCTCTGATTTCTGAGTACCTCCATGGTTTCTGATAAACCTCCTTCTGATGTATAGGGTCTGGATATTTTTCATGTAAAACCTCCTCCTTAGTAATGGTAGGATTCTATTGCAATGTTTCTTTGGCGCGCACAACCTCAACGCGTGTAGTAATATTCACAGGTACCATCTTAGGATCCGATGCTAACTTCGACATCCATTGGTTTTCCACGGTGTGTTGTATTCTAACCATCCCTGTGCCCTTGTTCTCATGTTTGTGCTTCTTTCTCAGATGTTCATATAAATTTGGGCACTCTTCATAGTTATGATTCTTTCCACAAAAAGAACAAGTAACGTTTTGAGGACACTCACACATGTAATGGTTACAATATCCACACATATAACATGTTCCATGAGGGAACTCACCTCATCCACTACCACGGCCGGCCTCTGAATCCACCACAGTATCCTCGACCTCTACCATGGCCTCCCTCAAAGCACCCTTCATTATGATCATAGCACCCTTGAGTATGATCATGATCATGTTGCTCACTTTTATCCTTAGAGTTATTCACAACTCTAGTCTTTTGTACACCAATATCAATGACATCATGGATATGATCAATCAACCTATAATCTTCAATATTGTGAGTTGTGGACCGGAAAATATTACAGTAGCAGACATGTTCTCCCTTATTGCGCATTGTAATAATGGGAATTAGCTCACATCATGGTCTAAATGACATATCTCACAATCTAGTAATAAGGAGCACACCGATCTGCGAGGACAAATATCCTTAGTATGCCCTCTACTTCACAATTTGTGCACCAAATTCCAAAGTGCGTGTCTCATGTGTTGTATTGGCTGATAGTTTCTCCAACTATTTTCCATTTCTACAATCTGAGCTTCTAAGAATGGGCTCACTCTAGTGTCTATGCTCCCAATTGCCTTAACGCGTAAAGTTGCTTCAAGTGCCTCATGTAGGTCTGTATAAGTATTATGTGAGAGCACCCTCCTAAAAGGCATGATCAGGCCTCCAACAAAATATTGTGCATGCTGAATTTCATGGATATCATAATATAGTTTATACAAGAGTGTTTTGAAATGAGCATCATATTTCTAGACACTCTTTGTAGTGCCTTTGATATCCTTTAGCGCGCTTATAATTTTCTTCTCAAACTCGGTTATATAAAATTATTTAAGGAAAGCATATCGTAATTCCGTATAATCCATACAAGTCTCGATTAGGGTAAAATTTCATGTACCAAATTATGTGTCCATCCTTACAACGTAATTGTAAACTGATTGGCATTGCACTCTAAAGCTGTAATTCCTTTCACACGCTATAGTATCTCACACATATGGACATGCTCAACAACATCTTTTATTCTCCTATACTCTGGGAGATGAAGTGACATCTCCATGTAAATATTTTGGGGTTGGTGATAACCATGCCCACTAGATTCATAACCTTCTGTGTTACCTCCGCCTCTAGATTTGCCGATCCCGAGCCACTTGTGCCTCCTTATCCTCCCCCTGTAACAGGAATTGAACTAGAGGATGCACTACATTATGTCCCAACAGTGGTGCTAAACTAAACTCCAACAATCTGTAAAGTTGCACTACTCCCATACGTGAGTCCAAAGTTTTGCATGCATGTGTTCTGTGCCGATGATGCACCTTAAAAGGTACCTCTAGCCGGACCTCCAAATAATAAGGAAGATGTCGACCGACATAAATGTACTTTCTATTTGATTTACTCCTAAACCTACTGATAAGTCAACTTTACCTCTTGTTAATATGATGCCCAAACTAGCTTGATGACTACTTTGTTGTACTAGAAACTTTAAAACCAAGTACAAGGGCTAAGTTTCCAGGTAGATTCATATGCACGCTCGCGGCCAATGTCGTCTCTGTTGGATGCTCTCATAAGAGGCTGATAAGGTTTCCTGTCATGCTTTCCCAAATGGGGGAGTTCTAGATGCTTTGTCTCCACGTCCTCTGCATGAGCTCCAAATCCTTTATGAGCCATCTCTCTCCACAATGCCATTCATTCGAAACCTCGCATTACTTCTATACATCCATCTCACACACCTCATTGTACTTAATCCTTTCTTTTCTTTGCCTCTCTATCACTATGTTCACCATCCTTCACTACACCCGCTGCTCCTGCCCCTATGCATGGTGGGGTTTAGCTAGCCATCGAATTCTCTTCCAAATTCAAGGTTACCATCAAGATCTTGATCGCCAATGGAATTTTGTGCAGATATGATCCCCTAGGATAACATAAAAATTGAAACTCAGCTACCTCGAACAAGAGTAAGAAGAGATTGAGTACTCCAAAATATAACTAGTCGAACACACCATTGAACCTAGTATCCATAGCACACGTCCAAATCAGATTAGCATCATAGAGGGCCTAAAATTCTTCTTGTGTCGAGAAAATTGTATGAAAACTCCAATTCCTTTTAGACGCATAATAAACCACCACTCGCATAGCTCCATGGGAAAAATATCAAAGAAGATATGATATAAGTAGTCATGTAAATTCTTCTCAACCCATGCGCGTGCGTCAAACTCGAGATCCATTATTGAATATCCGGCGTATTATTCTTCCAGATCTACTATCCACTCCTCAACACTTTCTAAGGTCAACCAGTATGTCTTCATCATGCAACATCTTGAAAAACAGATTGAGAAAGAGCTCTTGGCAATGGAACCAATGATGCAGCATATAATTCACTGTAAATGACCTAGGTATGCTGACACATCACTCATCCTGAGCTGAGCGCTCACCCGAAGCACGCAAAGGCACTAGGTCCCTCTTTAGAGTTGCTTGTATAAGAATGTTAACATGATAGTGCATATGTATATTCATATTCATAACCAACAATAAATAGTCCATAATGCATAAACTAGATCTAGATCTTAGAATATATAAAAGATGAACTAAACAATGACTATAACAAGATTTACCATACAAGAACTAGTTTCAGTCATGTTCAACACCATTATCTAGCCAATATGATCCATTGTATTAAATATTGTAAAACACAGAAGCTTCATACATTATAAAGGTATCTTCATGAGTCATGCACACGACAAGACCAACAACATAACTCTACAATACTTGACACTTACTTAACCGTGAAAATCAATACATATATATAGGGGTGGGGACTTTCCCTTCACCACCCATGCACTATCTCAAAACAGGCCATATGCTAATAATAGTCATGCACCTTTATAAAAGGATTTAAAACATGCAAGTGCTCTAACAATAGACTTCCTATAGTTAACTATGAGTAGAAATCCTATTATTATCCTAAACTATGCATGGTGCTCGATGATGCTTGACCACAAGTCTTCATGTCTTTGTGTGCTTAGTACACAAAGATCATAAAATATCCTTGACAATGACTAAGTCTTGATCCCATGTGCTTCAACCATATTGTAGCGTCACACACTCTTCCAACTCCCTACATTTGTGCGCCCAACACTTAGCCCCTTTTTTTCCATCCAATAGTCAAATTTTGTAGGTAATTATTCATATTTGGTGCTACTACATAACATATAATTAGGCATTTATTTATTTCAATATTCAACCTTCTATTTGTCAATTATGAAATTCAAACAAGGGAATCATATCAATACATAGTTACGTGTTCAAAATAAAGGAACAAACACTAAGCATATACTATCATCACCTAAGATTGCATTCAATGACACCTAAATCACTTAAAATCATCCATATAACATCCGTTCAAGGGAAAAGATACTACATTTTTCTTCATGCGTAGCATGGGAAAGGGAAGTTCTTTATTCCATCCACATATTTTAGTACATTGCTACATTTAGCTACTGACAACTTATGAAGTGCACTTGCACAAGGGAATACTAGGGAGAAATTTCCACACACACTCACAAGAACTACATGGAGTTTGAGATGTAGTACAATACTCGGTAGTAAGTTCACTCTCAGGGTGACCACTAGGGTTAATCGACTCCTCGTATTATATATTTCTTTTTAGGTTTGATGTAGTTTGTGGGTTTTTACAGGTGAACTTGTATTTTTCAAATTATAGGTACCTTCAACATTTATTGTGTGACTATCAGGTGATCAACATAGTGTAATTGCGACATACTTGGGACACATCATAAATCATATTTAGAGCTCCTGTGCGATTCTTACCAACACCTAGAAGTGGTCTCCTGTGCCCCGAAACCCCTGTCCTATCTACGACACACCGTGTCGACTCTATCTATGAGTTACAAATTTATTGTGAGTAGTAATGACACTCTCCCCTTTCCATTCATCACTTTTCCCAATCCATATCAGCACCATCTCTAGCATAAATCAACTAAGCCCTCTCTCCTTCTTCATTGCTTAGGGTTTCAAATATTACATCTTATATTGCTTGTGTCATTTATATATTTCAGAAATTATAAATCATTTGGTTCAGTAGTGACTATGAAATATTTAGATTTAATTCAAATATAATTAAATCACAAGTTGTCAATATAGGATTCAACAATTTTTTGGATTAGTTCGCGGAAGATGTGGGTCATTTCTGGTTAGTAGGTTACCCCTGCATATTTAAGGCTGAAGGGAATGACCACATAGTGAAAATTTCCCCCATGGGTGGTAAACAAAGTTACATTTTGGTCCTCTTTGGAAACATGGACTTGATTATAGCATGAGAAACTGTAGAATTTTTTTGTGTAAGGCTCTTTTACCGGCCATTGTCTTTTTCACCCCGACCCTAGTTATTTTTGTTTTATTTGTTTGAGCCCAAATTTGGCTAAGTATGGAGTTGAAAGAAAAATATATCCACGTGTCCCTTTGGTGCACTCGGGGTATAATGCAGAGAAAGGAACATTATCAAACTTGCACCACATCACCCACGTGTCTTAGGCACGATAAAGTTACCCAAGTGGATTAAAAATTCAAAGATATAGTAAAAAAAAGGGTCTCCACGTGTCACCCGAGTGCAATTTAAAATAAAGAGAGAAAAGGAACGTTCTCAAATAAGTGCGTGACCTCCATGCGTCACCTAGGCATAGGTTTGAAGACAAAGCCCCGGAAAGGCCCTCAGACTAAGCACATGACCTCCATGTGGCAGGGAAGAATCATCACCAACCAAAGGAGCACAAGGCTTGGGAGTCGGATAAATTAAAGGTGATCATAAATATCACCGATAGGCAGTTGAGATCTTGCCCAAAAATGAAATATTTTGTAAGAAAATTGAATGTTGGCGGTGGAAGATTTGATTCCAGACATTGAAGCGAGAGCCAAGGGGGTCTATAAAGGAATGTTCTGATCTAGGCACAAAAGGAGGGAGGAACCATAGAAAAGAGAAAGACACCAAAACTATGAAAGATATTTAGGCTTAGTTATTGTGTTTGCTAGCCTTAGCAAGGCTTTGTTGTAGAAGAAAGTTGTAATCTATGCCGTATTGGCCTTATGTATTATTTTCTCTATGAATAAATAGCTCTTGTTCTATGCATTTTAGCTCTCAATAGTCTATGTCCTTCATCCATTATTTTTGGTAGTTTTTAGATAAATGTTGAATATCTATCATGTTATATGCCCTTGGGTTTTCTATATGCATCTATCATCTACATATTATTATGTTTTACACCTTCTCGGCCTTTGATAATTCAAGATACTTCTAAAATAGTAGACCATGCTAAATGCTCTTCGACTATTCTAACAATTTTTCAAAATCTATCTCTGTGCCTTTTAAAATAAGTTTTGGCGTATCACCTTAGTTAGTTTTGTACTTTGTTTTATTTTTCCTCTAACCCTTACCTCTCACAAATAGATAAGAGTTGGCTTTTATAAAACTTGGAGGTTATCTTAGGGGCACATCCCACATCCCTAAGGTATCCCATGACTTTGATGGTTCATCTGTAAAGATAATCATCAACAGTTTTCCTAACACGCCCGGTGGGACTCAAACAACTACACATCTGAAGACTCCATCATCAAAAATCTATAGTAGTATTGAGTTTGGTCCTCTCTATTTTACAAGACAGATGCGAACAAGATTGAGAAAAAAAGAAGGTGCTTTTGAATATCTACAATTATCTCTATCGAGGAACAAAAGAGGTAGATAGATTTAGAGGTCTCTGTCTCCTCCGAACCGAACTCTCTCAACACCTCCACCAAGTAGGCCCTTCTTATAGTCAACTAGAATCCTCATACCTATCTTAATGGCCCACCTCCAACCTATACCTCTCGAGATAGTTTGTTTCATGGAATCAAGTGAGTCCGCTCATCTTACCAACACCCCCGGCGGTATGGAATCCTATTTCAGAAAACATGCTAAAGGAACTGCCCAAATTCAGAAAATAAGACTTCAAAACTCTGGAGGAACACCTCCAAGACATCACAAAGATATTTGCGGTACATTATATCAGGTAACAAGATGTCACCTTGTGGTTACTAGCTGCTTCCCTTAAGTGGAAAGCTCTGCATTGGTACCGGTCCCTAACCCCTAATTCTATCGGCGCTTGGGACCAACTAGGAAACCTCTTTGTAGCAATATTCAACAAGAAAGGAGATAGATATTTACTCCTACGACATCTCATCAATATCAATAAGGGTCCGCAAGAACTTATGACTGATTTTAACACTAGATTTCACAAAACATGGCAAAGGATTCTGTTCTAGCAAGGCCACCTGCAGGTATGGCTATTGTTTTTACTTAAAGGCTTTGAATTCAGATATTTATGTGATGATTCAATCGTTAGGAGGGGAATATTTACCACAAGCATATGATATTGTGATCCAAGATGAGAACAATTTAATAGATGTCGGTAAGCTTTCCCGAGAGCCCCTTTGCCAATGTACCCTAAAATAGCTCCCCTTCCACAAGCACAGGTCCTTAGCTCCACCCAAGCCCCTACATCCATATATAATTACACATCCTCTCATTTGGAACCTATCCCCACTACAAAGGCATCATCTTCTTCTCCCGAGATGGAGGAAGTCAAAAATATCCTCATAAACTTCTCTAACAAGATAGTAAATCTTAAAAGGAATTAGAGTACTTACCCAAGAAAAAATTATCAAAGCTATCAGGGTGGCAGCCCTGCTTATTCCCCACAACATCAGAATACCTAGATGCCACCATCTGCATAGTCATCTAACCAACTCATCCTGGTGCCAACACCACTTCAGACCATCCCACCCAATAGCAGAAGGGAAATGGTACCCGGGCATAAAAATTTGGCAGAAGACCCCAACACATGGTGCTTCCCTTGTAATATTCCTCACATGCCAAGAGACTATCCCCAAGGAAATTTACAACAAAAGGTAGTCAAACAAAGAGAAAGGGAAGGCTATGATGTTAACACATCAAGACCTTACCAATCCGCGGGAGTCCAAAATGCAACCCTTATTGCGTAGATTCAAGGGATGTCCTGGAGCAAGAAGTGGAGATCGCACTAGAGCACGCGCTTTTCTCATGGGTAGAAGGAGAGGAATTTATATTTACAAATGAGGTATCTACTTCCAACCCAATTCAATCTAATTACAACACTTGCTTAAAAATGATGATAGAGACAAATACTCCTATCCCAACTATGACTAGCGGGATAGAAAACTAGCCTCCAACCATTACAGCCTCACCGCTGACGGTTGTAAAAGAAACCTCGATAATTTTATAGAATCAGGGTGCCCTCCATCCCACAGTCAAAAGAATGAAACATGAGTCACCGTCTAAGATATCATCGCTCGGACCAATAAATGTGGTACAAAAACTCAAGAAAGCGCCCAATAACACATCCTTGTGGGATCTGCTGGGAATTCCAGAACAAAAGGAGTTGCTCCAAGAAGCAATGAGATTAAATGATGACCCAACCTCCACCATAAATGATAAGGAACATTTAAAAGAGATTCGAGCCCCTACGAGGTAGTGTTGTTAAATCCGAAGGGAAAAGTAAGTAAACCAAGGCCCAACCCCTTTTTTATGACTCTTATAATAGGTAGGAAATTATTGCATAACTCCATGATAGACTCTAGCACAAGCACTACGGTCATGCCCAAAGCAATTGTAGATGCCTTGGGAATTAAATATGATCCCATAAAGAAAGGAGTCATGCAACTGGATGGAAAATCAGTCCAAACCATAGGAGCTATCAAGGGACTCCCGTTGTAGCTTTATTCCTGTCCGAACATAACCATTCCATAGGATATAGTGGTAATTGACGTTCCGCCAGTCTTCGGACTATGTCTCTCCCATGATTTCATAGCCAAGATAGGAGGCTACATGTCTCTTGATTGGTCCCATCTGATTTTGTGGACCAAGTATGGGTCTAAGATGAAGGTATTATTACCGATTTAATCTACCTTGAGAAGTAAAATTTGAAATCGATCAAGTAATTTTTTTGAAAAAATATTCACACAAAAGATCTCTACATCTTGAAATTTCTCCAAGTCCCGAAGTCTGAAAATTCAGATTTTAGACTTCGGGGATTTTCCCTTTTGGGTTTAATTGACTTAAATTTGAAACTATGTTTTTCAAGTTCTGAAGTCTAAAACCTTGAAAGTCTGAAATTTTGGACTTTCGGGCTTTCGGGTTTTAGAACTCTAGGTCGCGCTTTTTGGAAAAATTCTTTTAGACTTCTGAAGTCGAAAGTCTAAATTCTGAAATTTCGGACTTTCAAGCTTTCGGGTTTCAGAACTCTCCCGATCATTTTTGAGTCATTTTCTTTCAGAATTCCAAAGTTTGAAAGTCTGAAATTTTAGACTTTCGGCTTTCGAGTTTCAAAACTCTTCTAAGTCATTCCACGATTTTCATCCCTTGATCTCTGAAAGTCAAAACCCCGAAATTCCAAAATTTTGGAATTTCAGGGCTTTTGGGTTTTAGACTTTCGAGCTCTCTACGCATTTAATGCCCACCTACTTCCGTACAGATTGGAATTTTTCCATTAATATCGGGTTTTTCTATTTAAATCACATTTTCACCTATCATTTTCACCTGACACTTTGCTCTGACAACTGATTTTTACTTGTATTTCATACTTTTCAACATCATTCTCAAGGTATTTTTTATTTTGGTCTTTTTTTTTTTGGTTTAAGATCTTTTGTTTTGTTTCCTCCTTGTTTATTTTCTTTGTTCCTCCTCTACATACCTTGGGAAATGAAAATTCATTTCCCACCATGTTTCCATGATTTGAGTTTCTACAGGCACTCACAGTTTGCAAGGATCCTCTCGAGTTCTCCAATTTTCCCTCTCGACACCTTTTGTTTTTCATATTTCGGAGATCAACATTTTTAGAGAACTCTCTTTTCGGTATTCAGAGCTTTGGGTTGTTCATCGCTTCTCATTTTTAGGGATTGTTCCATTCATAATTCAGAGTTCTCTTTTTAGGTATTATAGAAGTCTCCTCTTTGGGTTTTCACTTCTTCAGGTTTTCAAAGGTTTCCAATTCAGGATTTCAGACTTCTCCATTTTAGAGGTTTTCACTTCGGGTTTTGGAGGTCTCCACTTCGGGTTTTCGGAACCTATCATTTTAGACTTCTCCATTTCAAGATTTCAAACTTCTCCTCTTCGGGTTTCTAATTTTTGGTTTTCGAGGTTGGAGATTTTTGGGTTTTTGGACTTCTCTTCTTGAAGTTTCCATTTCAGGATTTCGAGGTTAGGATTTTTCTCGGTTTTTAGACTTCTCTTCTTCGACATTTCAAAACGTAGATTTCTATATCTACTTCAACTTCCAAGGGAAAGGAAAAATTAAATACTTGTTCCTCATGGTTTCCCCTCACTCTTTCTTATCTTTTGACCTGGAAACATAGGGGACACCGACCTTGGACAAATTGATTTTCCAGACTTTCGGGCAAGGATGAAGGCCCCAAATAAGAAAACTTGGATGTAGGCCATATATGATAGTGGGCTTGCTCTTGTTTCCATTTTTCCCACATCCATGCATTTCCCAGAGTTTGTTTTGGCTGTAACAACCCACTATGATGAAGAATCTATTTCAGTTAAAGATATCAATGGCAAAATTCTGATCCACCTGGACCTAGATTCCTTTGAAGATTTTCTCAAACTCCCTGACATTGAAGATTATGTAACAATTTCACCAGAGTCAGTGGTGGAACATTGGGACAAAGAAGCAGAGTTGTGCATGAGGGTCATGTTGAAAACCTATCTAGCTAAGAGCATTTCCAAATTTCCAAAGACCATGTATTGGTCATATTTCATTCAGAGGTCAGTGACCTTATTGTGCTACTAAGCAAAGTCTCAGTCTTCCCTCTGTGAAGGAATTTTAGGAGTGGATGTTCTTATATATCACTACTATCAAGAAGAATAAGGAATTTATCAGATGGGGGAGCATATTAGTAGCTCCATTTGCTATCAGTTGAGTAGAGTGCATTCCTCAAAGAGTTTCTATATGACATCCTTCTTGGTTTATGTCACAGCTGCTATGGGAGATTTCACTGGGTTGAATACCAAGGGTATTCAAAGCACCTCTCAAATCTATGATTTCTATCCTCAACTCACATTGGATGAGGGAAGCAAACACTTCTCGCAGGATCAATGATGCCTTCTTTGTTTTTATCCTCTACCATTTCGATAAGGAGCTATATAATCAAAGGATTTCTAACGAAGCCTTCAAGGAAGTGCGTGAGTGGGGAGCTATCTACCTTCAATTCCCCACATTTACTTACATTCGATTCTTGGTTTCGTGGGTGCTCCCAGCAAGCTACCTAGATGTCCCACTGATAAGTGGGTCTTGTTAGAATTGGTTCGGAAATTGCTAGATTACCACAAGATCTAGAATAAAAGGCAAAAAGTGGGAATGTAATTCCCTATTTCAATTGGTAGATACACTTGCCCAAATATTTACAAGGCTAAAAATGTAGATGTGGAAATGACAAAGGTAACCTTGAAAATTTTTCATCCACGGACCAATTTTGACTATTGGGGTAAATTCAATGAAATAGGTTAGTCTAGTTCCCATGTGCCCCAGTTAGAAGATATCTGGATCCATTTTCGGATGAATTCATCATTTGACAGAGAGACTATCAAAGGCTAACTTTGGATGAGGTTTGGCAATTTGGAATAACCGACGTACCAAAAGATATGCAGGACAATGATGAAGTTTTGGATGAATTGTATAAAAATAATAATATTGCCAATCAACCATTGCCATGGATTGATTGGTATGTGGAAGAATGTTGCAACACAAAGGAAAGGGTGGGACCCATTCTACAAAGAACTCACAGTTGGTTGGTTACCTTGGGAATCTCACCCAAGGGGTTAGAGAAACCTATAAATATAGGAGCCCCATCAACCATGAGCCAATCAACACCCACAAAGGGGAAAAGGTCAACCCAAAATACCCATATAGTTCCAAAGAATATTTTATTTGTTGTTGGGAGCTCATCTCTTTACAAGGCTCCTGTTCTCAAAGTCATGCCTCCTACAACACTTGTGATAGAAATAGTTGAAGTCAGTGATTCTCCTAGTGTTCCACAAGACCCATCATATCCCTCTTCTCTTCCATTGTCCCTTCCTACATCAGTTCCTTCCACTTCTACCATCATTTCTTATTTCCCATCACCTTCTATGGCCCAAGTATTCTCATCCCTTCCAGTTCTCTCAGCTGGAGAAACTATTAGGTCACCCATTTCTTCTTCACTTCCCCTAACACTTCCATTTTATTCCATCTCATCCCCTAACATTATTGTATCAACTCCTATGGCAGTCCTCACATCCACCCCATCCATCACTACCACTACCATTCAAATGCCAACTAATGTTATTGGTACTCTTGTGGTGGCTAATGTTTCAGGTACTGAGTCAACTATTCTATCTTCATCAGCATCAACCATTCTAGAATGGTTGTTCGAAAAAATCCAAAGCAAAAGAAGAAAGTTGCCTCTGGGAGATGTAATAGATCTGAGCATATTAAAACATACCCCAAGGAGACATGCTAAGAGGCCAAAGATTGTTTCAAGCCTAACAGTGAATGCATCTAGGGAACGAGTTGTGGAGGTTTCCACTCCCATTGAGGGAAAAACTAAGGAAACAATTACAACTATAGATTATCATATTTCTAGATTCTCATTGGGAAAAGCCACTCATGAAGGAGCAAAACAATATGTACACACTGCTCTTGGAAATATGCTAGAAAAATATGATAAGGATAAAGCTTCCAAGGATGAGCTTAAGGCCAAGGTTGAGCAGCTCACTACATTGCTATGGAAAGTAACAAAGCCAACTCCATCTACTGAAGTCTCAACTACTACAGCCATGACAATTTCATCTACTATTGATGATATTTCTTATCATGAGATCGAAAAGATAGGACAAAAAGGGAGATCAGTAGATGGATGGATGGAACATATACTACAGGAAGCTAATCCTTTAATTAAAGAAGTTGTTGAAATATATAATGATTTGCAGGTTGGAAAAACTACTATTTACAAAATGGATGAAGCTTTTTTAGAAGACAATAACAACTTGAATTTGAATTTGGCAACATGGAGTGAAATAAGAGAAGAAGATTCATATCTACTCCTTTAGGAGGATGTAATTGATGATGCTACAAAGTTGTTTGAATATCAAAAGGCCATGGAATTCTGGTGTCAAGTGCTGCAAGATTTAATTAAGAAGTTGGATGATAAACGAGTGGAGATTACAGATGCTTTGAATGACATATCATAATAATTTTATATTGTTAACTGTAAATTATTCAACGAACATATCGATGCTCTTCCGAAGGAGCAAATCAAGTAGAATTTCAAATATTTGGTGAAATCATGATGATGAAGTTACTAAAAATTTTGGCAGTGAATCTATTGACAGGTTGATTTTATGCCAAAATTTCACCGGAATATTGAAGAAAGTTTTGAGTAAGCTTAGAAGAGTCCCAACTAAAATCATGAGGGAAATTGAAATAGAAGATGTGGTAAATCATTACGCATGTGGGCCAAGGGACGAGGAAATTCAAGGAATCATTAAATGCTTCATCGAATATAAGCATCAAATGGCTGAATGGGAGGAAACACAAAAAAACCTTTAGAAGAAGAAGGCGTTGCAGAACCAGGCCAAATTTGAGTGGCCATGAAAAGATAGATCCAAGCTCTAGATCAGTCAAAGTTACAGGGTTGACCGAGTCAAACCCCTGCAAAAACTTGCTATTTTTATGGGAGCCTATTCCCTTGAATTAATGAAATTTATATTTTTAGTAAAATGTTAGTTGAAGGCCCAATTGTAATGGCTTAACCTCAATAACTTATAAATAGTTGGTTTATGGAGTCATTTAGGGAGACAGAAAGATCATATTTTGGTGAAGTTGTTCTTCAAGCTTGGAAGAGTGCTTCAAAGATTTAAAGAACCTTTTAATTATATTCAGAGAGATATCTTGCCTTGAAGAACCTAATTTATTGTGCTAAATGGTTGATTTATATATGCTTTGTGAATGTATGATTCCTTAGTATAGATGGTTAGCTTGCCTTTATTTCAGATTGTTTTGTTTCATGTTATGGAAAAGTGATATAACATCTTTTATGTCAGTTGTGGAAAGATTGTTTTCCTTTTGTTATCTAAAGTTATATTATCATTATCCATCATCAGCAAAATGAATGTTTGACATGTGCATGTGTTTTATCCTCATGGTTAGTTAATTGTGTGTCCAATCCAATTTGGTCTCTCTATTTTGTATGATTCAAGTTTTAACAAAGGAACATATGCTTTTGGTTTGTGGTATTTTGTGCCCTTTCTAGGTTGTAATAGGTGAAGGTGACTAATGATGTTTACATCCTAATCACATTAACCCTTCCTGAGATTCAACATATCATTTTATTCGGTGCATCACCATCCCTAGTTTAGTTTCCTTTTGTAGATCTCTTTCCCTAAAACCCAAGAAAATATTAGCCTAGGATTAGATAGCCATTTTATTGCACTAGGAGTAGTACAACACTTAGTTTAGGAAAAGGAAGCCGACCTTCTCTGGAGGTTCACCTCAAGCCCAAGTCCCACAACTTGAGAGGTGATCCCATGTGTCCCAATCACACCGAACGACTGTTTATAGTCCGCCATTCAGGGGTGTATTGATTTGGTGACAACATTTTTGGCATGCACAGTGGGACGAGAGAGTTGGTACTTCTCTTCTCATTTTCACAAATCAAAGTACCTAGCAACTCTATATCTCTGGATTCCAAATCTCAGTGCATTAACTTATGTGAAGAATTCAAATAAGAGCTTCTTCAAAGCACGGAATTTATTAACATATCAAACTTTCGTGTCTCCTCCAAAGAGAAGAAGTAGAGGTGTTTCAACTCCACCAGCTACAACTTTATCTCATAGGGTTCATTCAAATCCTCCATATGGAAGGTTTCCTCCACCAAGGAACAATCAACCTCTTGTTGCTATGGCACGGAACCAAGTTTTTCCCCCTTTCAATGCAAGTAGTCCACTTTTGTTGGCTCAACGTGACCCTATACCTGTTGCGGCACTCAAAAGTTTACCCTTTTACATAGGAGAAACTCATGTTACTCTAGTAGAACACATTCTTGATGTAGCCAACATCTATGCAACGATATAACATCATGGAGGATAATGTTGTTGTCAGACTTCTGGCCACTTCCTTCAAGGGAAAAGCACTTCAATGGTTTCAAGGGTTACGTGTTGGCAACATAACCACTTGGGACGAGTTAGGAGAGAAGCTCTACAAATAGTTCAAAGACAAGAGTGATCACCTATCACTCTTAGAATATCTCACTACCATAAAGAGAGATCCCCAAGAGTACATGAGTGATTTCAACTTCCGATTTCACAGAACTTGGAATAGGATTCTGACACTCATTAAGCCTTCTCCAAATAATGCATTCTTGTACTATTTGTGAGCTTTGAATAGCGATGTAGTAGTTATGATCCAATCCATGGGGGATACATTACCTAATGCTTATGACATAGCCATAAATGCAGAAAATTCCTTGATTTAGGCCGAAATATTTCTCTTAACTGCCCATGCCATTTTCTCTATATCTTACAAATAATTATCCTATCATTGCACCTATTCTAGCAGCCTCTAATCAACCGATCAATCTGCCTCGACCTCTTCAAATGATCTATTTGAAGTCAAATCACTATTGTAAACCTTTGGAAATGAGCTTGTAGCAATTAAAAGGTAGCAGTCCCAATATGCTCAACCATTCCAATCCCAATATCAAGCAAATCATCCTCCTTTTCAAGGAAATAATTAGGCCCAAAACCAGTCGTTGGCCAAGTAGTAAGCATGAAGCCTTTAAACTTCCGAACCCTTTTGCTACCAATTCATCCAAAGCCATAGTACCAGTCCAGAATAACCTCATTCAAGATTACGAATGGTGTTATCCTTTTTCTCAACCTCACAACCAGAATCTTTTCCCAAATGGAGTTTTGAGTCGGCCCTTATGGTCCAAAGCATATCCGTTCCACCTGAATCATCCCTTAGACCATCCACCCACAAGAGCCAAGACCAGCCTTTTGATGAAACTATGCTACTAAATTGGAAAACAGAAGATTTTTGTGGTTTTAATACTGATGCCTCCATTGTAGCATCCAACACACGTTCCAAGAAGAGGGCAATAGACCTACAATCTTCCAAAACTGATCAGTCATATATTTCACAATCCCAAACACAAATATCAGATGATAAGAGCATGGGAAAGAAATCACCAGAAGTATCCATAGATCAGTCTACAAAGAAGGATGGGACTTTAAGTATCACAATGCCCAATAGGCATTTTCCAAAAGAAGACTCTAATGCCCAAAAAGGTATTAGCAAAGTTGGGGCAATTCCATTCAGCATTGTGGAGCAAATGAAGAAGACCAATCTGAGTGTCACGATGTGGGATGCGCTCTCAATTCCTTCTTAGAGGAACTTGCTATGGGAGGATTTGAACAACTTTGGTACTACTAATAGATCATCAGGTCAAGAAGTAGCATTGGCAACCAACTTGTGCCAACTAGAAACAAAATTTTTTCTAAAGCCAACAAACCTCCACCATTCTATATCTCGCTAATTATCAAAAATCATTTGGTGCACAATTGTATGATTGATTTTGGAGCTAGTAGTTCTGTAATGCCCAAGCAGATTGCAGATGTGTTAAGAATTCCATATACTCCAATTTCAAGAGGAGTTGTCTAGTTAGACGGTATTGTAGTCCAAACTGTGGGAGTCATTAAGGGGCTTCAACTTACTATCCATGCTTGTCTTAGTTTGACATTCACACAAGACATATCTGTTATTGATCTCCCTCCCCTCTTTGCCATTTTCTTATCATGTGATTTCACTGCCAAGATGGGTGGTTATTTGTCATCATACTGGTCGCATATGATCCTTAGAACTTGGTATGGGACAAAGGTGACTATAAGAGCTGAACCTATTTGTCATAATCATGTGGAACCTTACACCACTAAACCCATAAATGGGAATTATGCCATTGGTGATCCAGATGAGGAGGATGCAGATCACGAGCCAACTACTCTCACAGAAGAAGTTCCTGACACAGTGCTTGATGAGGTAAGTATCAATCACCAATAAAGTTACCCAGTGGATTAAAATGTTAGAGATATAGTAAAAATGAACAGGGTCTCCACGTGTCACCCGAACACAATTTCAAATAAAGAGAGAAAAGGAATGTTCTCAAACAAGCACGTGACCTTCACGGATCACCCATGTGCATGTTTGAAGACAAAGCCCTAAGAAAGGCCCTCAAACTAAGCGCGTGACATCCACGTGGTAGGGAAGAATCATCACCAACTAAAGGAGTGCAAGGCTTGGGAGTCGACAAATTAAAGGTGATCATAAATATCACTGATATGTAGTTGAGATCTTGCCCAAAAATGAAAGATTTTGTAAGAAAATTGAATGTTGGTGATGGAAAATCTGATTCGGACATTGAAGCGAGAGCCAAGGGGGTATATATAGGAATGTTCTGATACGGGAAAAAATTGAGGGAGGAACCATAGAAAAGAGAAAGACACCATAATAGTGAAATATATTTTAGGCTTAGTTATTGTGTTTATTAGCCTTAACAAGGCTCTGTTGTAGAAGAAAGTTGTAATTTGTGCCATATCAGCCTTATGTATTATTTTCTCTATGAATAAAGGGCTCTTGTTTTGTGCATTTTAGCTCTCAATATTCTGTGTCCTTCATCCATTATTGCTAGATGTTTTTAGATAAATGTTGAATATCTATCTTATTTATTGTGTTTGCTAGCCTTAGCCGAGGGCTTTGTTGTAGAAGAAAGTTGTAATCAGTGCCATATCGGCCTTATGTATTATTTTCTCTATGAATAAAGGGTTCTTGTTCTATGCATTTTAGCTCTCAATAGTATGTGTCCTTCATCCATTATTATTGGTAGTTTTTAGATAAATGTTGAATATCTATCGTGTTATATGCCCTTGGGTTTTCTATATGCATCTATCATCTACATATTATTATGTTTTACACCTTTTTGGACTTTGATAATTCAAGATAATTCTAAAATAGTAAACCATGTTGTAACATCTTTGACCTGGCTGTTATGGTGATGACCTCCACTCTTGACATTTCAATTGTTGACAAGTGATTTGTCTTGGGAAGGAGTACTCTTATGATTATAGGAAATCATGTTTGCAATGGATAATTCATTTGTTATTGAAAATAGTCATTTCTGGTTGTGAATTTTGCTTACTTGAAAATAATGCCATTCATCTCTTTGCACAACTTAAAATTCACCTTTAGGAAGGTGATGAACTTGTTCTGTGTAGACTTAATTTATTACGTGTAAACAAAAAAACCTTGGATCAATTCCATTGATCCAAGGTATGCCTCAATATTTTATCTACTCACCTTGTTGGCTTGGCATTCGGAAATGGAAGGTGTGTTTGACTGTGACTTGTTTTGTTTACCATGGTGAAGAACTCTTTATCTTAGAGATTCTTGACTGACATCAGACTTAAGGGAGATAGGCTCAGCCTTCTTGTATTTGTTTAAATGTTGTATAGTGTATAGGAATCGTAGACCTAATAATAAGATTACTAAAGTGATACCCTAACCTAAGTTGTAATGTTCTATACTAAGTTGGATTATAACCTAAGGTAATTGAGACCTACCTAGGAACTAAGGTTGATTTCTAACCTAATAAAAATCTAACCTAAACTATTGCTAACCTAACAAGATACCTATGGACCACTTGGCAAATGGCAAGGTCGGTGGCGTCGGTTTTCAAGGCATTAATGGGAATTGATTTTGGTTTTTAATAACATAGGACTGCCAATTTTGGTGGAGGCATTGGGATTTAGGGGATGTCTAGTTGGCATCACCACTAAATAGAAAATTACATGCAAATTTTGAATGGAAGGCTCGCCAAATTTGGATGGCGGTGGTATGGAGAATTAGGAGGGAAACTGACAGTCCTTCGCATTAATTGATCTGTTATGGTGAAGAAACCGCCTAGGAGAAAGGCATGGCATATTTTGGAAAGGTTGTTTGATATTTAGTTTATTTTGATTTTTCTCTCGCATGGGGTTTTCGATTCTTTGAACCAGTAGTTCTATTTTTGATCTTGTTGTATTCTTGGCATACATGAGCTATTTTTGGATCCTATGGAAGTATAAGAAGAAGTAGAAAGATTTGGAGTTGTCGAGGTCGCTTGGAAAAAGAAGAAACTATTGAGGCTCAACTGGGAAATCATCTACACATCGAAAGGAAGCTCTATTAGGCATGATAGGCTCTACCCATTAAGTTGTTCTACTTTTTCCTAAATGTCTTCATTAAAAGAACTTTGTTCTTGGGAAACAAATGAGTTTGTATTTGGTTTAGTCTTGTTTTTGAAACTTATTTTCTCTGCATTTTATCTATATGGATTGTACTGAAACTGGGTAGTATGATATACGACTATGCTAGAAAAATGTTTTGGGATTCGTTCTTGTTTGAAAATAATAGTAAACATGCTTTACTTTTGCTGAGCTTGAGATGTTTTTGAATCTAAGAGATCCTGTTGGACTATACTTTGAAGCTAGATAGTAGAAGCCACTGTTATGAAAGAAATATGATTCGGGTTTTGTTCTTCCTTGCTAGAAAAATGATAGAATCATGTTTAGCTTTTTCCTGAACTTAAATGTATTAGAATCTTTGCTTACACTGTAAAGTTACGAGAAGTCTTGCTAGTGACTTGTCTGATTTTGGGACTGAATGAATCTCTTCGAATCAATCTACTTGATAGCACGGTTGATAGTTATCCTGTTGGCATGATCCATGTAAAGGTATAACAAATGTATTTGCATCTTCTTGAAGTGATTTTGAGTGCTTATGATTCACCTTATCGGTTCATCTTGTTGGGATTAACTAGTTTTTTATTTAAATTTGATGTACAGTTGATACTTTAAGAACAGGTATCTAGGTTGAACTGTGGATTAATTCAATCCTATCTATCTTAAGGAAATGAATTGGAATTTTTTAGTTTTTCTATTCTTATTTTGAGATCAAATTCAAGCACTTGACTTAGGGTCGTGTCATTGTTTTGTTGTTCTCCTTGTGGTCGAATCTGATTTGGGTTCATTCTTCCCGAACCAAAGAGTCGATCCCTTTGATTCTTGAGAAGTATGCGGATCTGGGTTGTCTTGAATGGAAATTTCGAATGTTAAATCTTGTTTCCACCTTTTTCCATTTTACCATCAAGGGATGGGTAAGCTTGTGTGTGTTGACACTTGAAAAGAAATTGTGGCCACAAAAGAGTAATTTACTTCAAGTTACTCCGTCTCTTTGTTTGGGAAAATTAGTGAAACTTCTGCAGTAGATGCTATTAACGTTTGGAATGAATGTGAATTTCATATGTTGGTTTTATTGGTTTCAGATACTAATATTAACTAAAAGCATTTGAATAAACATTTTCAATTTTGTAGCCTTTGAGCTATAGTTTCTGTTCTCATTTGTATGTTGGGAAAACTTCTTTTTTTTTGGTTTTGACTTCCATGTTACAGTCGTGGATATCGATTGCAATATCGAATAGTTCTTTGTGTTTCTATGGTTGTTGGAATTGAATGTTTTCTTGTCAGAAAAATCAAATATGTCTCAGTTATTTTCTATTCCGTATGTATACCTCTTTATAGGAAGGAATAATGAGATCTTATCTCATCTTTGTTTGTTGTTATCCTTTTTCTCTATTCTGAGTTAAGGTATTCACAATACCGTCCTTTTCAAACTCAGAAGGAAGATATAGCTTGATCCTTTCCCTCTTTTCGTTCTTTCTCTCATTTGTATTGCTCTTGTGTAAGGAGCTGACCTGTTCGGTTAGTATTACGTTGATGGATTTGTAGGGTGAGTAGTTAGTGGATAAATCCCTACTTTCTTCTCCTTGACTGATACATTGGTAGGGATGTAATTGTTATGATGTGTGACTAATTCTAGGTGCATGCAAATTAAATCTATCCTTTGTCAAACCTGTTGATGCTAATCCTAAATTTAGGCTAGAGTTTGACTTTGAACTTGGATTTAGTTTCTCAAATAAGAAACTCTTACTTTAAGATGTTGTTGGTTCATCCTAATTTTTGTCATAAAGTTAATTGAGCTTGGCATTAAATATCCTAGGATGGAGTAAGTTAATGCTATGTAATTTGAAGCATTGTTCCTTTAAGGTAATTCTATTTATATGAATTATTAGAGTTAGTATCTTTTTCTTTTGGGTTAATGAATCTAGATATGAATCATAAATAATAGTAGTTGAAATGTGGTTGGTGATCTTATCTGAAATAATTATTTTATGAAATCATAGGCTGAACATTGATTTTGATTACTCCATGATCTTCTCTTAATGTGGATATGGATTATCTTTTGTTTCTCCCTCTTATGTCTATTATTTCTTTGATGTGTCTTTCTTTAATGCTTTAATTGTTTCATGAAAATAGAGTTCTTTTTATGAAACAGTTAGTTGAAAGCATATCATTTTAATGCTTAGTGCTTATCATGCTCAGTTCACCGAATTGACCCGTGCTAGAAAATTTTGTAGATGGACTTTGTAAGTGGTAAAAAGGGAGACAAGATATTTTATGATGTTACTTTTTTTACCAAAAGACTGGATCTCTTATGGGAAATATGATTCATTATTTAAATGTATTTTTGGAAGGGAAAGTTGTAATTTTATAGGGTTTATTGTTGTTGTTTGACACTTTGAGGATGTCTGAAGTATTGGTACTTGCAATGTATGAATTCCTCCTTGAGAAATGGAAAAGATTGTGGGTTTATTTGTACTTGATGTGTCATCTTTTACATAATCAGTGATTATTAGTGATATGCTTATCTCTGTTCTTTTATTTATATACTTCTGAATTGAACCCCTTTTGGGTTGAAATAAAATGAACTAGGTGGTAAGGGAATTAGATACCTATCCCTTTATTTAAATGCAACTTATCTAGTTGGCATTCATGGCTGATCATTTAATTAAATCTCTATGGTTATTTAAAATGATGTAAATGGAAGAGAAAATCCATTATGATAACTTGTATAATGTTAAGAGGTTACAATGAACCCTAATTCTTAATAAGAACAAGAAAGACAACTATTCTAAAATGATAATCATTTTGTTTAGAATCCTTGGGAATTTAAACCTAATGTCATCTTGGAAAGAGGAAGAGGTACTTACTCTTGACTTGTACCTTAAACTGAATAAAACAAAAGAAAGGTATATACAAATATAAAATAGTAGACTTCATTTCAATGAAGTCTATTAAAAGAATCTGATTCGAACTTAAACAAGTTAAGTTAAGTAAGTGAACCATATTGTTAGTATGTTGTTTCTGTTTGTAAACTGTATCCTAAATTAGGAAGTTAATGAATAAAAGGCAATCTTGATGTTTTTGCAAAGCATTTACAATTCATTTATTACTGACAACCTTAATGGTTAATGAAACTAGGAATTCAGCATGGTTGTTGTAATTAGACTTTAATTAAGGAAAATAATTAAGTAATTAACTTCTTTCTTGGGTATGTACATCCAGATGGGATGACTCTGTTGGATGTTGGCACATGCCAACTGCAGCACCATACCTCCGTGAAGACTTAGGTCTTCATGAGGATACTATGTTGCAGTTGACATGTTGCAACACCCTTCAAAGTTGAATCATCTAGATCTACATAAACTAGGACTTGATCTTAGTTATACCCTAGGTTAGGTTAGAAGTATGATCTAGTGTCGGGGGCAACTCACAACGAATTAGGATAACTAGACACATGTAATCGACTTAGGTTGATTGAGTATGTCTATGTACCCTTAGTCACTACGAGTAGCCTTCTACCCTAGACTATGTTGCTAACCTTGGTTAGGGTTTAACCTTGAACAAGTGGACTGACGAGAGTTAGTGAAGACCATTCTAGATAATAGATGAAGTGGGGTGAAGGACGTATTCCGTTTGACGAGTATGTCATCTAGGAATATTAACATGAACAATATGTTGTAAATCTTTGGCCAAAGTATCGTAAGCTGCTGGTTATGGTCTTACGTCACCTAGTTTTAAGATGTGAGATTTCAGATGAATATTGGTAACAAGTACTTAGATAGGCTTCTTAAGAACCAAGTATACCTAGTATACTTGGTTAACTTGTTAACTTGAGAGATCGGTGTTTCACCGAGTCATTACAACTACATATGGTTATTTGTTATGAGATTGATTGGCATGGAATGTGTGTTCTAAATTATGATTATTTAGAACAGAGAACATTATTATAAAAAAAAACCCCTTGTTTCTAAAGTCTTAAAATGGGAATGTTACACATGTTAAATACTCTTTGACTATTCTAACAGTTTTTCAAAATCTATCTCTATGCCTTTTAAAATAAGTTTTGGCATACCACCTTAGTTAGTTATGCACTTTCTTTTATTTTTCCTCTAACCCTTACCTCTCACAAATAGAGAAAAGCCAACTTCTATAAAACTTGGAGGTTATCTTAGGGGCCACATCCCACATCCCTAAGGTATCCCACAACTTTGATGGTTCATCTGCAAAGATAATCATCAACGAAACCATCCATGAGATATAATTGATTAAACAAATATCATATTTATAGATGCCTAAAATCTACTTGTAATGTAGCATAAATGAATAATAAATTAAGTACAAAATAGAAACTAAGCAAATAAACAATAAAGATTTGAAACCCTAAGTGCAAATGAGGAGATAAAATGACTTAGCTGATTCACAAAGATCCCGAAGGTGTGCAAAACTAGAGAACTAGAAAATCCAAAGTGCAAACTATCATAATGAAATCCAAAAAATGCAGAGGTGTTGGAATATGCTATACTAGGATGCCTATAAAGGTTCAAGGTTCTGGGGCATTGTAGACCTAGTTTGGGCACTCATGACTCTACAAAAGCTCAAAAACCAATTTTGCTAGGTCACGAGGTGTTTGTTGTCCTTTGCTTCTTGTCACTAGTATGTCACACCAAGCCCACAAATGTCACTTGTAACCTACAATGAAGAAATGACCTGTAAAACCCTTAAAAGCGCATCAAATCCTAAAAATAAAATAATGTAAATGAGGGGTTAGACTATCCTCATCTATCAAATGAGTGATCTTACGATTGAGTGTTGCACTACATTTCAGACCCAATGTAGTTTTGTGTGTGTGTGTGTGTGTTTGTGTGAAATTGGACCCTAGATGGATCTTATACGTGTCTCACTTGATAGTGAGCACATAAATAGATGTAAGAAATGTAAATATATGTGTGCATGAAATAAAAACTTCCCCTCCTATGTGTGTATGCAAAAGTATAAGTCCCTTTCCTTTATGTTTGGATGCTTGATGGATGCTTGAGTGCTCTTGTAATGACCTTTGAATGCAACCTTAGGTGGTGATATCTAATGCTTAGTGCTTGGTCCTTTATTATGATCACATAACTTTATATTTATATGATTCCCTTGCTTGAATTTTGTAATTAACCCTAAAAATGTTGACTACCAAAAAGATAAGATGCCCAAACGGCTATAAAGGACCCAAAAGATGTGAAAAAAATACAAAGAGTTCGGGGGCACCCAAAGGGGACGAAGTGCCTGGCGTTGGCATCTTGGCTAGGTGTTGGTGTCTAGGATGAGAAATGCTAAAGTATGAAAAGATAGATTGGGCTAGAAAGAGTGTAAGATCAACAATAGAATCAAAAAGCAAACAAATATGGCCAAAGACATGGGTTAATTAGTACTTTTCTTACTTAGGAATCATATGAATAGTAGTATGTGATCATGACTAGATAGATACCCAAAGTGCGTGATTTAGTGTCTACATTTTCCCCCACTTTATTTTGTTGAGTGAAATCTCGATAACATAAAGTAGATAGAAGATGTGTACCTGATAACCATGTAGATTGATGGTGAAAAGCATGTCGAGAGACAAGGAAAAGCATGGAATGATAAAAATGTGAAGTGTGGAAACTAAAGAGGAGAAAGTAAAAAGTGATGATGATGGCCTTAGGGTGAGAGTGTACGTGTAGATGTTGTGATTGTGATTGATTTTGTTGATGATGTGATGTGAGTACCACTTCTCATAAGGATGGAACTATAAAAGAGAAGAACAATCAAGTAGTCGATACGCAAGTATATGATCAAAACAAGTTAAAAGTATGTAAATAAATATGTGAAAATGCAAAAGTGAACATGTGCACTTGATCTGACAAGTAAAAAAAGTGTATAAAGTAACCTATAGATGATGTGGTAGAACAAACTTTTTGGGTGATCCCACGCGCGATTGAAATCAGTGTATGCGACTCACGTCAATAAATGGAAGAAGTGCAGGGAGAAAATTCTAGTGTCATCCTCCAACCTTTAATTGCTTCCCATAATGTGAACACCATTGCAGATGGTGTGTGAAAATATGATCCATTTTGAACAATTCCCATCAAACACAAAAGTATAAAGTGTTATGTAGTGCATGCATGCCGAGTGCTAAGGATTGTGTGCCCTGTAAAATCTGATGTGTGAAGTGCTAAGAAATGTGTTGAACTGAAAAATGTTGTGTAACTTCCCTTAGTCACAGTGTGTCTAGGAAGTGTTAGGGTGTGCTGACGCTACATCAGGTCAGTCACTTTGTCTGTGTTTTATGATGAATATGAACTACTGTGTGGGGTGATTGATTCACTTGAATGATGCCCTCCCTCATTTGGGGTCCATGCGACATTATTGAGGAGTATGTGGCCCAAAGGAGGACCAATCATTGTGCTGAAATTGTGCCTGCCCGTAGAAGGGAGGGAGTGTTCTTCGTAGAAACCATGGCACACCCATACAAAATGGATATGAGACAAGTGTTAGTAAAAGCAAGATAAACACGCATGAAAAAGACAATGTGTAATCTAAGCACACAAAAAGACAATAAACATGCAAGAAGATAAAGTAGATCGTGAAAAGTGGGTTTCAAACATGGGACATCACTCACGATGTTGCAAGACAATCAAGTCAGTATTGGCCACATGAATACAAGTAATTAGAGATTAAACAAGACATAGGGAAAAAATCACAAACAATGGTAAACAAATGCAAATAGTAGCAATCATAGAATCAGACAACCATGGAAGCAAATAGACCTGCAAGACAAATGCTACACATAAAGCACCTTTGGCATGTTAGAAATATAAAAGTATGTCAAAACACATAATTCCAATACAATGTAGTGTTCTAGTATGAATAGGAAGTAGTACAAATTGAAACAATAACACATGTAGTGTGTGTACAAAAGTGGATGCCTCCAAGAGCCATTATGGGACTAGTAATAGGTAATTTTCCTAGCATCCATGTGGTGTGTATCAATTTTTGTAATGTTCGCGATCAAAACTAGAAAGCAAGTAAACACGCATGTGTATATGGAAAAGATAATGACATACAGTGTATCTAGCTAACATAGTAAGAAAGATGTAACATATGAGTATAAGTAAGAAAGAACAATATGAGACCAAGATATGCACTAGGTTGTGGATGATTAAGATGGAATGGATTGCGAGTGAGTGTGATAGAAGTGAGTGCCCCATGAATGTATGTTAATGAGTGTGTATGAGATGAGGTTCATTTATACATGCCCCCTCAACAGTCAAGAATGAACCGTAGAACAAGAGTATGTAATTGGGAAATGGTTTGAATTATGTGCACTAGAAAGATGTGATCAATAAAGCGTAGAGCATAAAGGGCGGGTGAGTGAGTGAATGTGTGAGTGTGTAAGGTCTATTTGAGATGTATACCATCAACAATAAAGTATGGACAAATAAATAGAGTGTGTCATAAGATAATGACCGAAGCGTGTAAAATAGATGCCAAAAAGATATTTCGTGAATGTGTAGAGTATATGTTGCGTAAGAAGAGATGAATGTGCGAAATGTGAAGTATGTAATGTGTAATGTGTAGGATGTAACATGTAGTGCGGTGTAGTGTGTAGTGTGTGAGGTTCATGTGTATAGGATGCCCTCAATAGTTAAGTGTGAACCGTAGCACAAGAGTACATAATTGGGTAATGAGCATCATTTATGCATAGTATCGCTTAAGATGCATAACATTGAGTGGATTATTTAGTGGCTTTCCCAAGAGAGTGGCAAGGTGATAGACGTCATTGCCAAGCTTGTTAGTAATGATATAAGGACCAAGCCAGTTAGGCTTGAATTTTCCTTTGATAGGAGCATCAACGTTCGTGTTTTTCTAATTTTATTTTAATACAAGATTACCCGCATTAAATTCACAAGGAAATTTTTTCGATTGTATGCTTCGGCGATATGAGATTGATATGCATGAAGATGTTTGAGAGCTTGTACAGGGAAGGAATCAATCATTTCTATCTCATGTAAAAAAATTCACGATATTCATTGTATTGAAGTATAACTTTAAGTGAAACACATAATGATGGTATCTCGAGTTCTAGTGGGATGACGGCCTTAGTACCGTAGACTAGTGAAAAATGAGTGGCATTAGTGGGTGTATGCACACTAGTACGGTAAGCCTAGAGAGCGTATAAGAGTTGATTATGACATTCATCACAACTACTAGTAACAATATTCGTAAGATTTTGACAATAATCTTATTAGTGGCCTCAACTTGGCCATTTCCTTACGAGTAATAAGGAGTAGAGAAGGATTGTTTAATTTTGAATTTTGCGAAAAACTTTTTAACATCCTTATTTTTTGAAAGAAGATCCATTATCAATGATAATGGCAGAGGGAATGCCGAAGTATGTAATGATGTGAGTAGTGATGAAACCACAAATATCAAAACCAATTTCCAAAGTTTCCACCATGCCTCTCCAAAGTTTCCAAATCCATAAACTCCTCACTGTCATGTGTCATCATGAGAGGGCACAAAATAAAGTGATAGAAAAAATAGTGTAATTGAATAATGATAATTACACTAATACCACGATGGTTAGGTCCCCTTCTGAAATAAAAGTGGACCCCACCGTTGAACACCCTTTTTACAAACTCTCGACGAAGATCGGTGAATCAAACTAAAGATGTTCATGATCCCATTTTTACCTCGAGCAACTCCGAAATATGCAAATATACTCTTTGGCATTAGCCAAGGTACTGCAGACTGTATTTTACCGATTGACTAGTTTGACCATGAACTTTGACCAAAAACACTTGAACATACGATGTTCATTTCACGTGTTCCAATAGTTATCGAAAGATAACGAGTTCTCTTCTATACTATAATAGTTAAGGGTGAACTTTGGAACATATGATTCCCAAAAATGTCCTCAGGATCACACCTACCCACCGAGATGGATTTTGTTCCACCCAAAGCTTCATCTGGATCTGTAAACTTTGTATAGTCCACAGAGATATTTGTAGTGGACTCTATGGTCTTCAATATTGCTGCTCAAAAATGTAGACAAGTTATTTCCAATCTAAAAGTACTTGTGGAAAAATCCAATCTCCCACTAAATCATGCACACGACTCTCTACATCACTCCAAAGTGTAGAAACCAGAATATAACATGGTCGTTAAAGTTGAAAAATGTATTAAAATGTCAAGAATATCACGAAAAATGGATTACCAAACATACAAAAAACATCTTCCAAAGAGGCAATGTCTAACTGAACCAAAGTGTGATTTGGCCAATATTACAACTGCAAAAGTGGACTAGTATGAAATAGACCACAAAATACCAACAATAGGTGGTGTCAACTAACCATGTGAAGATATCAATCATGAAAAAATATCACTATAAAAATATCATGGAAATGATTCAGAAATCAAATTGTAAGTATGCCTATAATGAGGCTGAGATTTAGATTGAATCCTTGAAACTGCATGTGAAAATAATGCATGCATACAAATGTCACCACTTCAAAAGGTCACACAGTGCAACTTACAAACATGATGTGCCCAAATGTGGGTCTTAAAAATGACAACATATATAAATCCAAAATTAGACATCCTGAAAATGCCCACTGAACCTATATAGACTACTATCTAATTCATAATGGAAATTGTCAACCATAAATGTGAGAAGAAAAATTTGAGTATGTTAAACCTGTCACTCAACTCTTCACTATAGGTGACACCATTATCCAAATTCAAAGCCAAAATTATATGGGAAAAATATCCTTTCAACATACAACAAGAATCCCACAAAATATGCTCTGAAAAATGCACATGCTAATCAACAATATCAGCTATGCAAAATCAAAAACTATCCAAGAAATCAAGTTTTACCAATATGAGGGTTGATCCCTCTTCCCGATTCAACAACTTGAATAGAAGGCTACACCACTGAAATCCTCCTATTTGATGAGGTAGTGATGAAACCCCATGTTTTTCAAATAGTTCTGAAATAGTTCCAAAATAAGGAATATCTTTCCAATAGACCACACAAAGGTTATCCAGACATGGATATGAAAAACCACATTGTGTAAAAATAGCCATTTCTCATAGACAAGAAAATTTTGGATTAATTTTACCTCATTCAGAAACTGAGAACTATGCACCATATGAGAAAAGGTTAACAAATCATTGAATTTTAAACAACTTTAAGAATGCATCTTATAGATCTAAAGAATAGATGCAAATCTAAAATCAATTGATAACCAATTAATACCCAAATGAATCGAGGTCAAAAACAATTTCCTGATGTAATTTCTATATCTCAAAATGGAATGGTCCTTTCACTTTCTCCTAATTAAAGGACATAGGAAATAAATAGATACATATATCAAACTAGAAAAGAAAGCTTCACAATATGGTTTACTCACCAAATAACTGTGACCAACGCCAATTGACTGGATTCCATTTCCATATCCATCACCCTGCAAGTGAGATCAAGAGATATCTATCTGTCCCTCTCATCACATGGTTCCCTGTTTTCTTCAAACAACCTATACTCCTAACAACTACACATTGTAAATGAAAGATAAAAAAATCCATAAATGTCTACACAAATTAAATTAAAACCACTAAAAATATGATATCAATAATGCAAAATAGAAGCTAATCTAGCATTCAACCAGATCGATACCAAAAACTTGATCTATAAACTATAGTAGACCCCCTACTATCAAATAGTTTAAAATTGGATCTTGATTGAAATATCTTGTTAAGGTGCAAGCCTACAACTTGATCAATACCTTATTTAAAACAGAATCATGAGTGGTTTCCAAAATCTGATCACAAACACCCAAATCTGAAAGAAATTAGATCATAACATCCACTTCCAAAAGTGCATCCAAATTGGTGATCAAATAACCATTTTAAATATTTTGTTAAATCATAGTTTAAATGATTAAATTACATCCAAAATTATCAATTAATAAATCATTAATGTGGAAAAATAGAATGCAATAAAGAAATCACAACACCAAAATTGATAACAGAGTTTGGAAATGTGCCTACTTTTATGAGTCCACTAATGTGACCATTCCATTAAAAATATATTGTAAGTACAATTGAAAAAATTACAATGTCATGATGGAATTAAAAATTCCTACAAAAATTATACCATCAGACCTTCGAAGACTCGAATTACATCTAGCAACATCCTCTACCTTCCTATAGTACTTGCACAATAATTTTTCCCTAGTTTTCCATTAAAAGAAAATATTAAATGTTGCCAATAACAGAAAATGAACATAAAAATGTGAAAATAATAGTCTCGGAGAACTTCCTTAGAATTCTAAACACTTCTCTAGTTTACTTGAGGTATGAAAATGCAAACGACTTCCCGAAAATGACAAAAGGTGAAAATAGCTCCTTTAAGGAACCCGAGTTTGTCTTCGAACAATCACACTAAAATTCCTCCACAAGCTCTTCAACATCTCCTCATGTTGCTTGGAGTGAGGCTTGACTACCTTGGAAAAATCCATGCTTGAGTGTGTTGAATGGTGGGAGGGGGGGGTTTATATAGCATACCCAACCCTGAGATATGGGTAAACACCCCATATTTGCTATTATAATAATAACATAGTCATGTGTGGTACAACGGTTAATATCATCCATTGCGATCAAGGAGATCGATGATTTAATACTTTGCATTGTTTATTTTACCAAGTTTTCCACCGTGAGCTCACCGAGCTGAGTTTTTTATAGAGTCGGTGGGAAATATCCAATATTCACTGGGTTCATACGTTGAATAGGCTTAAAATATCCTACAGACACCCCTTGATCTCATGGTTGTAGCCACATCCATGTTGATTTTTCTATCCACAGTGGTAAAAAAATCGTTGAGCTATGTGTGGAATGGGTGTCAAGCCGAGCCAGTCATTGAGTGGTAGGTGAAGATAAGGCCCAAGCTGGAAATGAGTTTGGTAAGTGTGGTGGATGGACACATGCCGGCCTAAGCACCCACCACATGGACCTCTCCAAAGTTTCCAAATCCATAAGCTCTTCATCTACCACATGTCATCATGAGAGGGCGCAAAATAATGTGATAGAAACTATAGTGTAATTGAATAATGAAAATTACACTAATATCACAATGGTTGGGTCCCATTTCAAATAAAAGTGGACCCCACTATTGAACACAATTTTTTGCACATGCTTGATGAATATCGGTGAATAAAACCAAACATGTTTGTGATCCAATTTTTTCCTCGATCAACTCTAAAATATGCAAATATGCTCTCTAACATGAGCTAGGTACCGCAAACTCCGGGTTTTTCCCCGTTGACAAGTTTGACCATGAACTTTGACCAAAAACAACTTGAACATATGGTGTTTGTTTCGTGTATTCCAATAGTCATAAAAAAATAAAGGAGTGTTCTTCCATACTATACTAATTCGGGAGAACTTGGTAGCATGCGATGCCTAAAAATTTCCTCTAGATCACTTGATACCCTTATAGAACATATGATTTAGGAGTGCATGTTTTTGAGACACATTCTTGGCTTTGTCATACACATAGTTTTTGTGGTTTGGCTTATGCCCCAACTTATTTATTTTGCATTTTGAGAAGGTAAATAGTTCTTTATTTCCTTAATATACCTAACCAAATTATAAATGAGGCCACTTGAGGGAGATTGTTAGATTTATTTAGGACTTGGATTAACATTGAATTACATAAATGAATGATGATATCGTGTTATGAATTTTTCTATAGTTACTCCCCCTCATGGGTGTTTTTCTAGGCCTAGGTGGCGGGAAGTAGTGTTTCTTTATAAGAGAGACATATAGTATGTGTTTGCATCCTTTCTAATGATTTTTCTATAGCTTTGAATCAATCACCCGTAACACACTTATTATGATTAATCCAAATTAAGGGATTTTTTAATTTAAACTCATAATTACCTTTTTATGCCTTCAATGATTTTAAGCACAAAGCGTATAAAATATGGCATAATAATATTTACAAAATCCCTTAATTTTTTATGTTGTAATGAATAACATTATCACTTAACTCGCTACTAAGTAATCCAACATTATTAATATTCTAGAATCCATCTTGATAATATACAATAACCATGTGCAATTGCAAAGCTTCTAGATGTTTCATGATCTCCCTTAATCACTCTATTTGAGCGCATATACCATTGGTTGAACATTTTTATAGGTCCCGAGAACCCGTACATCTTCTTAGTGTCGGTAATAAAGTATTCAAGTACTTACCTTCAACAAAAAACACTATTGAAATAAGAAATGTTCAAAAGACAGTTTTTAATCAATCATTTGCACTACTATGGCATAGTTATTCGGTATTGTGCTAGCAAGCCGCTTTGAGACTACACATTAGCCTATGAAACATGTATTCCATTCACCACACAACCTGTCTCAATATAGTTATCAATACTTTTTTTGTTGATTAAGTATTTAAGCATCAAACAACCATTTTAGTTAAGTATATAAGTTTATCATAATGATAGGTTATTTAGTATCATTTTATGACATTTCTACCTAGTAGAGAGAGTCATAGTAACTTACTGAGTTGCTAACTTTAATAAGTATCTCTCATCCTACTTGTCGTATCACAATGATCATTAAAGGATATAGTATAACCTTTCATGTTTTATTGATACAATCATTTCATAGATAGTTTTGTTCATAGATTCATTCACATAAGTTTAACGTTCAATAAGAATAACTCTCTTAATTCCTATTTGATCATCATAGGCCATTATAGAAAAACTTATATTAATACGGTATTTTAATGATGTAGCCAAGTTTACGTTTCACTCTTTTCCATAACGTTCCTTGTATGTCTATGACACTTTTGATTATCCACAAGGACATTAAGTAGTCAATGTTACCATAATGAATCATTAACTTGTATTTAATTATTGATGTATTAAAATCAGCACTTAATCATTGTTAAGTCTAACAAGGTCTTGGTGACTTAACATGGTGTCATCATATCGTTATCCCTTTCACAACATATCACAATTACTCATATAGATGTCATTATTTATGAATGATATATTTTATTTCATAAGTATGATAATATATTTCTTAGTTTCGTATTATTGTTTTCATCGTCAAACTATGTTGTTTACTAACATAATTATTTAATTATAATGACATCATAACAACAAATATAATTTTACAATATAACTTTATTCGTAATAAATGATTTGCTTAAAACAATGGTATAAATAGTTCACTTTTCACAATAATAATGATCCAAACAACAATTATTAAATTAATAATTAATATCAATAATACATAATTATGAAATTATTATCGAAATATAATCATTAAGTACATTAGGCCAAATTGTCTTGTTACTGATATGTGAATTAATACTTTCACATTTAAATAAAATATAAATGTAATCATTATCTATATCGAAATCGGATAATAACAAACATTGTATGATGAGTCATATGTAAACCAATCCAATATAGCACTTTGTAATAACTACTCTATCTTGCATGTTGTAGGAGAGATAAAATTATATACATGGTCAGTTTGATGAACTGGCATGAATTAACTACTTTCATGTTGTTATGCTATGAACTAACCGAATATGAGAAGGTTATATTAATATAACATTCAACTACGTAATAAATCTATCTATGAAAATACTTCTTAATGCAGATAGAAATATTTATTCCTTAATCAACACAAGAATCCATCAAAGATAAATTCATGAAAAGTATTTATACAAACTTAAGAGTACCCTTAAATCAATTTGATCAACCTACAAAATTTGTCTCTTAAGGAAAATAAGTTTTTTTACATTTTAACAAATCATTCATCTAACTCGATCTCATAAAAACTTTATCCTATGAATCAAAAGAATAACACGAAAACAAAATTTACTTTCAAAGTAATCAATACATTTCTCATTTCACCAATAGTTAAATATAATCCACACAACAATCAACTTAATTCATTACCTATCATTGTTACAAATGAAAAATTAATATTTTCAATATCATATGCAATCAATTACCATTTCTCAAAATGGACTCGATCAACAATAATAATAAATTAATAGTTCCTTCTTGATATAAAACTTAATAGAAGTTCTTATCTTATTAGTTTATCAATCTGAGTTCAAATGAAACCTTTACAATGGAAGAAACAATTAACATTAAGTTTAACATTCACACCCAACTTAAAATGCACGAGTTTCCATAAGAGTCTAATTGACTCACATCATTTATTAAACCACAAAAGTTCCATAACAATCAATGAAGGAATAACCCTTTTATCTTCATAACTTACTAAAGAACCATTATCAAAATGAATCAATCGAGCCAATGCAAGCCTACAATGGAATAATGAAAATATTTATTATCCATAACTCAAATGTGCGGATTTACATAATGGTCTAGCCATGATTTAGAGTTGAAATCAATTAACAATGGAGCTCCTTATTCATAATATCCAATGAAGGAAATTTACCAATGTCAATAATTTCTACACTCTTCAAGAATGAGCTCCTTTCGAGATGGTGTAATACCCTAATTTTAACGACCCAAAACCTAACCAAGAGACTGACAAAAAAATTGGGATTTTTTTTTCTTTCACCCGTTAAGAACTCAACATAATTTACCCAATGTTATTTAAAATTAATTTACTAACCAAGTATGAAATTAAACTAAAAGAAAAGTTTTTGCTTCGATACTAATGTCCAAGAGATAATGCTAAAATTACTCCTGATATTACCCTTAAGTTTTTTTTTTAATAATATTGAACTACATAATAAACAATTATTTCCATAATTATTTCCATAATTCCCCAAGAGAGACATGATTAAATATATATATATATATATATATATATATATATATATAACCACGTGCAAAGGAAAATATTGTCCACCCTAATTAAATAAATATTTTTAGGTGAAGTTACTTTAGAAGGCCTAAGGAAATTTATTAAACCACTTATTACTTAAATGATCCTTAACCGTACTAAAAAGAAAACACTTTTCATTTGGTAGAAGTGGACAATATTAATAATGACCCTTTTCTCCTAAGCTCAACAAATAAATAAAATCATATTAAAAGACCATTATCCACGTGGAAAAAGCTAGGTTAATTCTAGGCCTTAGGATTTTATGACTTCCACACCATTGATATGGAAAAACCTAATATTATTTTGACATTCTTTATCTATATCCTTTAAGTAGTTTTCTTTACTTTATTAATTTCATTTCTTCTTTGCTACTACGGCTATGGAGGAAACACCAGGGAGTTTAAGATTTAATTATTTATTTTGGGTTTGGGATGCAGGTGGAGGAAATCTCATGTATGGGAGCAGATTATTATTTCTTTCATATTTATTCATTTTCCCATTTGCTTAATTTACTAAAATCCCTTGTTAGGGTTTGATGAATGGTATCTCCTTGCAAATATGCATGCATCTGAATAGTGGTTGTATGTATATATATTTTTTGTTTACCCAAATAAGGGGCCGTTGCCAAGAACAGAGGCTGGGAGAAAAGAGGTTTAAATGTGTATATTATTTATGTTTTTTTTTTTTTTAAAGCTTTGATCCAGAAATGGTGGCTTAAACAGAGCAGACATGCTGGTCAAAATAGAGGGTTTCAATAAGTGGTGCCCACCTCTTCACTCTGGATTTATTTGTTTTATTTATTTATTTATTATTGTGTATGGTGTTCACTCGAGGCGACGGCCATGGTTGAGGCGCCGGGAAAGGGGAAAGATGTGCAGCAAAGCCACGACCTCTCCTTATTACACGAGTTATAATATTTTTTGTTTCTTTTATACATATATTTTTATTATATTATACAAGGTTAGAACAGATCTGAAACGCTGTTAGGATGTGCCACTTGTTCTGCTCTTCCATGATTATTTTGTTGTAGAATACTTGGAGAAACAAACAACGGGTTCAATACTTAAAGTCGTATGCAATTCATACCATATCTTTTCAATTGAAATCTTATCACTCTAAGGAAAATCTAAATAGAACACCCTCAAAACAAATCTAATATGTGCTCTAACCCGGAAAACTCTAAATTTAATCTATTGAAAAAAAAATTGTTAATAAAATATGGAAAATGACTAAAAGATAAGGTTAAATCTGAATGTCTGAAACTTGCGAAATTTTAAATTTTCAGTCATAAAAACATAAATGAGTTGGGATCACATATTTCTACTTTTTTTTCTTGAACAAGTATATATAATCGAATGCATCAATTTTCATCTAAAACATAACACAGAATTTGTTTTATAACCTGTAATTGATATAACTAAAAAAAAAAACAATAATCTTCAATCCTTCTCATATAGCCTTGGATTGACTTAAAAATACATTCTTTACATATATTATAACATACCAATCCCCCGCCTTAAATGAGACAAAACAAGTCTACTTTGAGCACAAACCAGATATTAACTTTCATGGTGGAGAAGTGACTTCACATCCATGCCTTTCTTTTCAACATACACGGTAACACAAGGTAAAGTTTCAAGCTTACTCAAGCTAAGGTTTTCATCTACCTTATTTACAATATAGGGAAAACGTATCTAGTTTCTCAAAGCTATTATTTTACACCATTTATAAACCATCAAACAAGCTAGAAGCAAACAACAAAATTTCTTTACAAGGAGGAAATCAACAATTATCTCCTTAATTTACTACATGTTAATGTTACACTATCAAGAGGGATAAAAGAAGAGATTTTACAATAAAATGAGAAAGAATGCATCATTTTATAAAGCATGAGTGATTTCCATACAACTTGTTATATATAGATATATCCACACCTTCCTATTGAAGTAGTCTACAAAGGATTTCAACACAAAAGTGGGAGTTCAATACAACTTGGAGGGAGGCAAAATTCCAATACAAGGAGATTTACTCACATGGAGAATATTAGAAATTTAACCCCATTACATACAACTTTCAAGCTACATACAAAGAGAGGGATAACACAACTTGAAGTAACACATGTATGCCTAATATTTACATGCATCCCAAATAGAGGACTCAAAATGGAGAAATTACAACATGATTTTGCAATAATCAAAATAAGATTAAGAAGTAGAAACTCTCCCAAAATTGGGGAGAACACAATGTCAAGTATGCAAGAAAAACTCCAACCATCTTCAAGCTTGAACTCCAACTCTTGTACTCCACATAGTCTTCAACACAAAGAGAGAGGCTTGATTCACCACCCAACCTATAGGCATCATTACATGCATTTCCAAAGGTTGGAAGACATGCTAGCCTCCCCCAAGCCCATGGGAAAGAGGACTACTATCCACAACTTGCACAAGAGTGAGGGTGAACAAACAAAGATACATTCACATGAAAAACAAAACAAGTATAAAACAAGACTCCAAACTTTACAAGGAGGAGAAGCCATGTTCTACCTCAAAAGTGGGGAAGAGAAGAAAGGAGTTCTCCATGAGTTTTAGCCAATATTATTTGCACAAAACAAGATCTCCATACCCTCCTTATTACTTCAATTTCAATCAAACCCTCCTTATTCCTCCTCCCTTTCACCAAATCCTTCTTGGAAGGATTTTCAAACCCCAAAGGGGTTTCCTTACCAAGAATGGGGAAGGAGGTTCAAGCCAAATGAACCAACTTCCCCACCTCAAACCATTTGAGGGGAATAACTAAATCCTACAAGGCTTGCCCATCAAGCCTATAAGGATTGAGAGGGAAGAAAATCCCTCTCTCTTCCCCCACAACTCCAAAACTCCATCATGCCATATGATGGAGGGAGTAAAATCAAATAACAATAAATACAATCCACATACAACAACCATATTTCCAAGAAATCAAAACTAACAACTAGCATGACTACAACACATACAATAAAGCTTAAGAGCCTACCTCAAAGAAAACTCTCCAAAAAGTTTTCCAACTTCAATCTTCTCCACTTCTTGACCCAAGCAAACTCTAGCTCCAAATCACCCAAGCATCCAAGCAAAAGCTCCCCAAAAAAAAGTCCTCTTCTTTTCCCATGAAGGGGAATTTGAAGAGGAGAAAGAAAAATCCTCACAAATGAGGGGGTGACATGTGTCACCCCTCTCCTCCTTCAAGGTCAAAGATGCCAAAGATAAATGAGAGAAAGGGTAAAAATGACTTTTAGCCCTCTTCTCCCAAATTACTCTAAATGATAACAAAACAATTTTTGTGCAACTTTTAACAAGCACACTAATCCATACCCCTTACATGGATGTGACCAAAGGAGAGGTAAAAAGGGAGGGAAAACTCCCTCTAGCCTTGGAAATAAGCCCCCCTACCTATTAGGTAGGGTCCAAGGGCTCATTTTTATGTTAAGGGAACTCCCAAACTAAAAAGGGGTCCTAAAAATACCAAAAATAACCCAATTTCGGGTTTTACATTTTTGGCACAAGGGTAGAGGGTGTGGGGACCACCCAAGGGTTCACATGTGACCCTAAACCCTTTTAATTAAGTACATCATTAAACAAAATCAAAACTTAATGAAAGTGGGATCATTAATTCCCAAAAACAAGTTTACAACACAACCAATTACCCTAAGCAAGATTAATAATTACAAGACATATAACATTACAAAAGAGGGTCACCCTTGGTGCCTAAAAAATAATTCTAACGCTAAGGCCTCAAACAATAAACATGGCTAGGACTTAGCCCATGGGCTGCTTGTGCAAAGTTGTGTAGCTAGCCCTGAATCCCACATTCTCCTGTAACTTGGTCACTGCACACTCATTGCACACATTAACCGCACCTGTCCGATAAAATATAAATAAACGACTCAGTAAGATATCAATGAGTTCTAAACTAGCATATCATCTTTCTGGAAATCAAAATGCGACAACGTGCACAATCATACACAAATTCATCATAAGTTAGACATAATGATAAGGTGACATATACCCATAGAATTCCAACATGCAACTACTGAGTATCCATCAATATAATTAGGGTCCAAAGCAACATCATATCAAATTAGTATCCATGACATCATAAGAAAATGTTACAACATAGTGATCAAGCTAAATTGGCGCTATACGCCTAAAAGTCCATACATGCCTAATAAGATCAAATCTCCTAATGTAATGTCCAAAATATAACAAATCCCTATCAAAACATGTCTAATAGTAAGATGAACAACAAGTAACTGAGCTATAAAAGTGTGGGCACTACAGATGGGTAGTCTTCAAATTAAAAAAACCGACATGGAAAGGAAAGTATTTTTTAAATACAAAACCCCATTACCAAACAAGTCACAAATATTCTTTTTCTATTTAGATAACACTTTTTTAAAATAATAGTAATAAAAATTATGAAGACAATAACCATTCGTGTTTGTTCGAGGAGTGAGAAAAACTTAAAATGATAATATAAATTGTTTGTATATTAACAATAACCATTTCCATTTTCAAACCAAAAATCAAATACCAACATGACCCATAACTCGACTACAACAAACAAATGAACATTTACAAGTTTTCCTAAATACTAACTTCTAGAATATGAATATATTTGTCTTAATACAATTAAATCAAGAGCAAGCAATAATAAATGGTGTATGTATATGTTTCAACACAAACCCATAACTGAATACACTAGAGTGAATTAATTTTCCTAAGTTTCCAAAAACCTATTTATGCAAGCATCTTATTTTTACGACTTTTATAAAAAATTTAAAAGAAAACTAGACTAGGTTGAACCATGTAAAGAATAACCCTATATATTCCATTAATTTGAAATGTAACAAGGAAGAAGTTAGAAAATGCATGCCCGCAACTACATAAGGACATTTATATCTTTTCAAAAGTTCTTCCTTGCCAAAATCTTTAAATAAATCAAGAAAAAAAAACCTCCCCAACTTTTCCAAATTCATACCATCTTATCACCATTAAACCAAAAATAACAACACTATATTCAGCTCAACATGCCATTATTGTTTCCACAAAAATCTACTTGATAAAATCCATGCACAACTCTAAAAGGAGAGCTTAGAATAGAAAACAAAACAATAACAATGAAACCACATTGCATGCCCAAAGCTTCTCAAATAATTTTCCTATATTCCCAAATTACCGTGCATGCATTGAATGAATTAAATTTTGCAGTGCCACGTAGTGGCTTGGCTTAATTGCCAATTTTTCCCCAACTCAAGTGGTGAATATACAATCAATATATTATTTAAAACCAAGTAATTTAAAACAATTTGCATGGTGTTGGTCAATGGCCATTAATCATTTTAAACAATCACTACATATGCAAAGTTACACTCAATGTATTTCCAAAGTAATGATAAGGTCGTTGACCTTTCAATGAAACACAATTCAAATAATAATTTTATCACCATAGGATGTGGTCAAAGATCATAACTAAAAACATTATATATATGCCTCTGGGGTATCAAACCATACCCAAAAACATATCTTGCCAATTTTGCACAACCATACCATTTTAAATTAAACATTAGATTTAACAAAATTTTCCATGTTCCATGACCCATACAAGTTTAACATAGAAACATTTCCTTACCTCATGCCTAGAATAAGGAGAAGACCATAACCATTGTATATACAATCATGATGTAGTCAACATTTCAAAATAGTAATTTACGTTATTACCATTACTAAGACAAGTTAATAAAACAAGTAACAATTACCTTGTCATCACTTTATAAACCTTATACTAAGTAAGCCATATGAAGACCATCTTATTTCTTTTTGTTCAATGATCAATATAACAATCACAAGGTGGTTATTCATAAAATGAAAACAATAAAAATTATTTCCAAGCACTAAATAATACAAATACAACCATGTAATAGATTTGTCAACATTATGAATTTATCACTTACAAAGCAAGCAAGGTATTGTAAAATCATCCAAGACAAGTACAACAAGAATAAGTTTTGAATATTGAATAATTGACAAATGCAAGGTGACGAGTGTGGTTACGGTGTTGGGTATGCACCTACGCACCACACACACACACACATGTATATATCCTTTTGGGAATATGTACACACACATTTATTTATATAAATTAATTTGGGAATAACCTGTTTAGCTATAACACTATTCAAGTCACTTTCACAAACTATTTAATACATCATAGCTTATTTTTCGCAACATAAAAAAATGAAAATATAGGGTGTGACATACTTCCCCCCTAATGAATCATTTGTCCCGATGATGTAATTCATGAATAAAAACATATTAATCAAAAATAGATCTTTACAACCCTACTAAGGAAAATTGTCCACATTTTTACACAAAACTTTAAACTTTTCAACTTTTAAGTCTATCATTATTCAAACATTTTGGCTACAATAACCTTATAATAATCAAAAGCTCTAGAAAGTCAAAAATATGATAATTTTTTCATTATAGTCAATCAAATTATGAAATAATATCAAATATATAATAACAGATAGTCAAATAACAATTTTATTTACTGAACTGGTAAGGAAAAATGCAATTTTTAATTCTTCCAAGTTTTTCATAAGATACATATTTCATTATAAATTTGTATTTTTAGACCTTTCCTTGTGTAACTCTTCAATTTTTAAAATGCAAATAGCTACTTCCCACTCTCAGGAAGGTTTTACCAAGATAATTTTATGGTCCCGCTCTTTATCGTGTGTTCAAACATAGGAATTTTTTATATCCTAAACACTTCTTATTACATAAGAGTATGAAAACATCATGCATCCTGTAATTCATGTAAAGCTAACCTTATAGATTACTAGAATTGTTTTTCCCAAAATTTTCAAAATATTACATATGCCCAAGTAATAATATTGGTAGCCTTGCCACACAATTTGTTTCAATTTTTGGTTTTACCCATGAAAATACTTTTCCATAACCCATTTTTATTTTAAAACTTAAACTAGACATTAGTTTTGTTATCTCTACATGCCCATAATATGTTACATTAAGTAATTCTTTTAAAATTTCCATTTTCAGACCATTGGAATTTGTTGTTTACATAGTTCATGTGTTGATAACACCAATCATTTACAATTGTTTATTTAATTCTTCCAAAATTTGTTATGTTTCATGTTAAATGATCATCTTTTCAGAGTGGAAGTATGCTTAAATCTTTAGAAATTTTCGACTCATTATATATTTTAGCTTCAATGTTAGTTCAATCTTGTGGCATTCTTATCAATTTATCCATATATATTTTTAACACTATTATGTCTTACGAAATTATGAATACAACTTTACATTTGTATGTCGAAAGAGTAACAATAACTTATAATGTGCTTATCTTGTTTTGCATGTTATCTTATGGATATATTCATCCTTTATACATAGATTATCTTATCTTATTCTTCATGCTATAACAAGATCATTAAATTGATCCATAAAACACAAATAATATCTTGTTTAACAATTTAGTTCCAAGTTCATTATCAATAGTGAAATCAACTCACATTTTAAGAGAAAGTTCCTTCTATGTCATGTATGCTTGTTTTTCTTTGTATATCATCAAGGAATTTTATTCATTTTTAAAACCATATACCACTGCCTCATGTTGGGACATTCATTGTTAATCAATAAGTCATAGGTCCCTAAATGAGCTTAAGTATAACTCCCAATTTGAGATGATGAAGTTTAATAACGTCAATGTTGTGTTGATAGATATAGGTCTGTCGCTTAGAAAAAAAATCTTTTATATGGTAAAGAAAATACTTCTCATTCAGTTTTTAGCTAATTAATAGATACAAAGAACTCAATCATACTAGTATCATATTAAAATAGTAATAGAAAGTCCTACATAGCTTAACTAGCATTTCATTAGGATTAACTTGTTCCTTTATTTGGTGGCTAGCCACTGCATGTGTATCATTAGATGTTATTTATTCCACTAATTCTTCTGGGGAAAATTCTTAATATAATGCTCACCACCACAATCTAAAACATCCTTTGCGTAGGTCCTTTTTATCGCATCTATTTTTACCATGAGAAACGTTGTTATGCTCTTTCTTCCTTGTAATTATATCTTGTTTTATTGTTATATTCCTCATGATAGTCCACATTTTATTACCATATTTCTTCCACCACTTTTTCCTAGAATTCAATGGTGAAGAAGAGATGATGCTCTTATTATACTTTTCCTCTTTACGATTTGGAATTACTTGCAGATTCTATTCTAGCCCACTGGCTTTTCCAAACATTGCTTCCATAGATAATCCATATTTATCTACTTTATCTCCCATATTTGGGTTAAATTCCATATTGGATTTATAGATCCAAAACTTGTCATCATTAGACAATTCAACAATCAAGTGATTCCCTCGTTGATTGCTACCTAGTTCAAGTTGTTTTACCTCAAACTTATCATTTTCACCCATTTCCATATGCTCTAAGGCATTATCCAGTTTCGGGTGTCCTAAAGGATTATTAGAATTTTATCTAACTTCTTAACCATTAAACCTACAATATAATCTGATACGATTCATTTTCCCTGGCTCATCCTTCTCAAATCCATCATTTTATGTTAAACAAGAATAAGATGTTTAGTTAGCTTATGAACCCATTAAGTCCAAGAGATGATAAAACTTCAAATTTGATATCAAAATGTAACACCCTTGTTATGTTTCATCCAAATTTAGGGATTATTTTTATTATTTAAACTCATAATTACCTTTTTATGCCTTTAATGATTTTTAACACACAACAGATAAAATCCAACATGTAATAATATTTACAAAATCCCTTAATTATTTTTATGTTGTAATGAATATCATTATTACTTAGCTCACTACTAAGTAATCCAACATTATTAATATTCCAGAATCCATCTTGACAACATACAATAACCATATGTGCAACTGCAATGGTTCTAGATATTTCTCAATCTCCCTTAATCAATCTATTCGAGCATGTATATCATGTATACCTTTGGTTAAACCTTTTTATAGGTCCTAAGAACTTGCACATCTTCTTAGTGCCAACCAATAAAGTATTCAAGTACTTCCCTCCAACTCAAAACACTACTGAAAGAAGAAATGGTGAACAAACAATGCAATCATTCATTTACACTACTATGGCCATAATTATTTGGCATTGTGCTAGCAAGCTAGTTTTGAGACTGCACACTAGCCTACAAAACTTGTCTTCCATTCACCACACAACCATCTCAATATAGTTATTAGGATTCTTTTTCATTGATTAAGTATTTAAGTTTCAGAAAACCATTTTTTTAAGTATATAAGTTTATATATATATATTAACAATATGTTATTTAGTATCATATTATACATTTATATCTGATATAGAGTCATATTAACTTACTAAGTCACTACCTTCAATAAGTATCTCTCACTTCAATAATACTCATCGTATCACATTTATCTTTAAATGATATAAGATAACCTTTCATGTTTTATGATACTATCGCTTTTCATAAATAGTTTCGTTCATAGATTCATTCACATAAGTTTAACGTTCAATAAGAATAGCTCTCTTAATTCTTATTTGGTCATCATAGGCCATTATAGAACAACTTATATTAATATAGTATATTAATGATGTAACCAAGTTTTGTTTCACTCTTTTCAATAACGTGCCTTGTATGTCTACGAAACTTTTGATTATCCACAAGGACATTATAAAAGTAATCATGATTACCATAATGAATCATTAACTTGTATTTAATCACCGATTATATTAAAATTAGCACTTAATCACTTTTAAGTCTAACAAGGTACTATGGTGACTTATCATGGTGTCATCATATCGTTATCCGTTTCGCAATATATCATAATTGCTCATATAGTTGTCATTATTTATGAATGATATATATTTTATCTCATAAGTACGATAATATCTTTCTTAGTTTCATCTTACTATTTTCATCATCAAGTTCTATATTGTTTACTAACATAATTATTTAATTATAATGACATCATAAAATCAGATATAATTTCACAATATAACTTTAATCATAATAAATGCTCTGCTTAAAAATGGTACAAATAGTTCACTTTTCGTAATGATAATGATCTAAACAACAATTATTAAATTAATTATTAATATCAATAGTACTTAATTATGAAATGATTATCGAAAGATGAGCATTAAGTACATTAGGCCAAATTGTATTATTACAATCTACGATGTAATACTTTCATGTTTAAATAAAATATAGTTATAATCATTATCAATATTAGAATAAGATAATAACAACATCGCATGATGAATCATGTGTAAACCAATCCAATATATCACTTCGTAATAACTACTCCATCTTGCATATTGTAGGAGAGATAAATTGTATACATGGTCGAGTTTGATGAACTCGACATGGATTGACTACTTTTATGTTGTTATATTACAAATTAATTGAATATGAGAAGGTTATCTTAATGGTAACCTTAACTACGTAATAAATCTATCTATGAAATTACTTCTTAATGTAGACATAAATATTTATTACTTAATCAACACAAGACTCCATCAAAGATAACTTCATGAAAAGTGTTTACACAAGCTTAAAAGTACCCTTAAATCAATTTGATCAACCTACCAAATTCATCTCTTAAGGAAAATAAGTTTTGTTTGAGTTTTAACAAATCATTCATCTAAATGACCTCATAAATACCTAATCCTATTAATCAAAAGAATAACTTGAGAAAACATAATTTTTTTCAAAGTAATCAATACATTTCTTAGTTGACTAATAGTTAAATAGAATCCACATAATAGTCAACTTAATTCATTACCTATCATTATTACAAATGAAACATTAATATTTTCAGTATCATATGCAATAAATTACCATTTCTCAAACTGGATCTGATAAAAAATAATAACAAATTAAGAGCTCCTTCTTGATCTAAAAATCAAGAGAATTTATTATCTTATTAGTTTATCATTTTGAGCTCAAATGAAACCTCTACAATGGAAGAAAAGTTAACATCAATTTTAACATTCACACCCAACTTAAAATGTACATAGTTTCCATAAGAGTCTAATTGAATCACGCCATTTATTAAACCACAAAAGTTCCATAACAATCAATGAAGGAATAACCCCTTTTATATTCATAACTTACTAAGGACCCATTATCAAAATTAATCAATCAAGCTAATGCAAACCTATAATGGAATAATAAAAATATTAATTATTCATAACTAAAATTTGAAGGATTTACGCAATGGTCTAGCCATGATTCAAAGTTTAAATCAATTAACAATGGGGCTCCTTATTCATAATAGCCAATGAAGGAAATTTACCAATGTCAACAATTTCTAAACTCTTAAGAAATGAGCTCCTATCGAGCTGGGTTGTCTTCCAATTAAACAAAGCTTGACATAGAAAGGAGATTATTTCTTAAATACAAAACCCCATTACCAAACAAGTCACAAAGATTCCTTTTCTATTTATGTGAACATGCTAAACTTAAGAAAAGAAATTTAAACCTAAACTAACACCAAGTAGTTTAGAGCTAAGCTAATAAATTCATCAATGAACCATCATGATCAAAGCTTATGAGAATGCATAAGGAAATCTACATGAAATTAATCATCTAAACTACAAGCATTCTTACTATGTTAATGATTGCTAAATAAATTGAACCTACAAGAAATAAAAATTGTGTTTCTACTTCATTGATGGTGAAGAGATCTCAATAAAATGGCTACAAGGCCATGTTTATATCTTCTCTTACTAACCAAGCTTGAAGAAATGGATGCAAATGGGGATGCAAGCTATTCCAACAATGGAGTAAGGCTCTTGATCATATGTTTTATATGAGATACTATTTAGAGTATGGTGTAAAGTGTGAAGGTATGAGCTTGGTCCTTTTTATAGCTTTCATTTCTAGAGAATATTGAATCTTGGTGCATGTGGGACAAATCCCAAAGTAGAAATACAAAGGATGTGCGACTCATGGGAGTTGGAAATGGTATTAATTAATCAAATAAGAGTAATTAATAGGCTAGAATAATCGCTTTTAGGTTATTTGAAGTGATTGGGGTGATTTTAAATGGTTGGACGAGGAGTTTTTAACCTTGAATAAAAGTTTTTATTGATTAAATACAAGGGTAAATAGGCTTAATTAACTAGAAATAGCTAATTGTTTGATTTGAAGAGGATTATAACTAACGAAGTATCGTTACTTGGCATCCGTAATGTGATAAGATCTAGTTAATTAATGAAGTGTCATTAATTGACTAAAATGGAGGGAAATGTTAGTTAATTAGTGGAAATCACTAATTATAATGGAAAAGAAGAAATAGACAATATTTGGTAGGTCACTTTAGCATTAAAATCACATAAGCGTATTTTAGGTGTCTATATTTTCCCCTCTTTGGGGTGGCGTAAGTGACGTCACCGTAAAGAAAGTAGGCAAGAATAAACGAGAAATTTTTGAAGAAAAATCAGTATAATGGAGGATTCCCCCTCGAGTGTCGATGGGGTGATAGAAGAATTCAATCGATGATCGAAAATAGGAAGGAAATGGGTAGAAGAATTATGTGGAAGAAACTTTGATAGAAATGAGTATTGATAGATGACAATGGAAATAGCTTTTACATCTAGCTCATTCAATGAAAAATTTGTTTCATCTCTTTACTTACATGAGCGACATGATCAGCCCTTTATTAATAATGTACGCATACAACAAACGTGTAAAATAACATGAAAAGCTATAATACTAACATTTTTTCATTGTTAAAAATGCTTAACTCCATATAACATACATAATGCAATGCAATATGAGAAAGTAAACCAACTAACCTGATAGGGAAACAAGTACAAACACACATACTCAAACAAACAACGTTCAAGACAATTGCACCAATGTTTTTGTTATCAAGCTTTAGTTCCCGAATGTTCATGTTTAACAAAAAGGGTTGAAAATGGTGCCCCAAGCAAGGATACATGCAAGGGGAATAATGGAGGACACACGTATTCCTATGAAAAAGCATTCACATGCTATGAAACAATACCCAACAACTTGTTGTGCCAAAGGCGTATAGACATAACAAGTAGACCAACTTTGTTGATGAAGGTAGATCAAAATGAATCGTGAGTCATTGTGCGAGAACAAGTGAGAACTTAAGAAAGATGTTTTGTAGGACAAATTTTGATGTTTAAGGACAATTCATTTGATACATGCTTCACTGTGTGCATGCTTTTTACCAATTTTTGAATTTTACAATTTTTTTAATTTTGTCAATGTTTTATTAATTTGTTTGGGTTTTTGATGTCTTACCAATTTGTTTGGGTTTTTGATGTTTTACCATTTTTTGGATTTTTTTTTTTTTTTACCAATTTGTTTGGGTTTTTAAGGATACATATTTGAATGTTTTGATTTTTCCAATGAAACATATTTGAATGTTTTGGGATTTTCAAGCATTATACGAATGTTTTTGTGATTTTCTAAAGAAAGCTATGTACAAGAAGACCAAGAAACATGGATGTCTTGGTGATAGATGGGATGTAAAAGGGCGAGTGCCACGGGTATGTGTAAGAATACGAAGATGCAAAGTTTCCCCCATCGTTAGATGGGAATATACAAAGGAAAACTCTTCACACCAAAATTTGGATCAGGACCAATATGGATAGGTTCAACATGATGATGAACTTAAGCCAATGATGTGCTAGTAAGGAGCAAGCATGCTCCATTGTAAGTTAGCTAAGAAACCAATGATAAAAATAAGTAGAAGATTGTTTATTGAAATAAGGGACAAATTTTTGCTCGAACATAGTAAAAAGGTAATCTTATACACATGGATGTTATAAACGAAGTAGAAGAACAACATAAATGCCATGTAAAGATATGGAAAATGTTGTTAGAAGACTAATGCGACAAAAAAATTGATTAGCCAAATGCACAAATCGTGAGACAAGATAGGGACTAAAGTGAGATTCTCGAACAAGGTCCAAAAAGACACTTGGTAACATACAGATCATGTTTGCTCATCGAGATCCAAAGTGTGTGTATGTGGAAATTTATTACCTCTTGGAGGGAAGATTTGATAGACAATAAGTGAAGACACCCTAGCCAATGTGTAGAAATTATTTATTTTCAAAGTTTATTTTATGAATGGAGAGTGGAAGTAGATCCGTACATTGCTCTCATTTGCCAACCAGGCGTCCATATCCCCGGAGATTTGTATTTGATTTTAATCGTAACATTTCTCTATTGCACACCAGAAATCCATAGCCCTGGTAGAGATATGGGAAATACCCCAAGAGAGAGTTATATATTGATTTGGTCTTTTTCCTTTTGATTTTTGATTGATTGTTTTACTTTTTAAAAACTTATTTCAGCTCTCTCAATTTTTTTGATGAGGGGTTAAGAACCACTAATGGCTTGATGGAAGGATGTGGAAGTGATTGCGATGATGACATTGGCTAGTGTCAACAAATACGTCCAAAAATTCTTCACAAGAAGTTTATTAAATGTTGATTGTGATAGGATTTTTATGAGGTCAATTGTTCTTTAATTTACTAAGGTGATGAAAGACCAAGGTCAAATGGATATCACATAGATAAATGTTGCAAAATGTGTGCAAATAGACTAGCCAAAATATCATCGAATGGATGAATATGGTGGATGAAATCCAAAGGAATGGAAAGAAAGGGAGAAAGAACATCCATGTGTATGCAATACTTGATTGCAATGTTTGGTCTTTATGCCTTTGATTTTTAATGTTTTCTTTCTTTTTTTTGTATTTTGTGAAAATTTTAAAATTGGGACCAATGATGTCACTTGGCGTGATAAGATCCAACAATTTTTTTACGATTTCCTTAATAAGGAGGCTAAGTGTGTTTTCTTATCAAGATTTATATTATCCCCGATCTCGATGATCATGGTGATCTCATACTCAACAAATTACTGTGATTTATCTTGAAACATGGATTTCGTATGTGGGAGCTTGAGTTCCCTATCCATAGGTTTATACACTTTGCACCATACTTGATGGTTGCATTGGTGTGCATTTTTGAACCATGTTTGATTTTGAACTTTATGATCATTTAAATTGTTGGGAGCTTTAGAGCTCTTGGAATTTTTTTATCTTATCTTGGTAAAGAAACCATTTGGGTTTCCTATAAGCTAATGTGTGGCTTGTCTAATCCCAGAGAAGTGGGAGAAGAAAGTGGACGTTTAGGAATTGATGTGAGAAATGATGGTGGGCTTGCCACAATCATTGATAGAAGGATAATGTGATGTATGAAAAGGATACAGTCTAAGAATTTAAGAGGATGGGCTACTAGGAGGTGTCTCATAGACTGAAGATGAAGGGCTACTAGGATGTGGCCCAAGTATAGAAGAGGATGGGCTACTAGGAGGTGTCCCATAGATTGAAGATGAAGGAATACTAGGATGTGGCCCAATTATAGAAGAGGATGGACTACTCAAAGGTGAACCCCAAATAGAAGATGAAGGGATACTAGGAGGTGGCCCTAGAATAGAAGATAACAGGTTATCAATAGGTGACCCCTAAATAGATGATGAAGGAATACTTTGGGAGGTGGCGGTGGCCCACATATAGAAGAAGATGATGGGCTACCAGGAGGTGATCCAAGGTGAGATTGTGATTGAGGAATTGTGATAGATAAATAATGATTTGGTGATGAGAAGATAGGCCATGGATCAATGATAGAACCAAGAATTTTTCACCCCCCAATGAAGAATGTGAAGATGGAAGAATAAGAGAAGGATCAATTTCGATGATCCTAGGGTCTTCCTCTATTTTCTAAAAAAATAAATCAAACTCTTCCCCACAATACATGAATACATTAAGGTCTATAGAGAATCCTTTCTCATGGTCCTATAGAGGCACGTAATCGTGTAACCCCATGAATTATTTGATCACTTATTCATTCTGAAAGAAATCGATTGGTATAGGTTTTTGTTTTTCAACCATAGTAGATTGATTAGAAGAAAGAGGTCCAACCGGTGTGGAAGACTTATAAGATAATGACTCAAGAGATGAAGTAGGTTTGGATTAATATGTGTCATGATTAGAAGAAGATGTAGATTTAAAATTAGTTGGCATTTCCTTTCCTAAAAGACAACATAGTGTCGAGAAACAAAGAGGATCACGTAAAAATTATGTAGCTTGTGACGTAAGAGTCGACTTAGATGACTGACTAGAGAGACTTTGAGTCACTCCGAATCTTCAAAGAAGGAAGACTTCATTGGGGCGATTGATAAAGGTGGCCCTACAAAGAAAGGGAGGACCACGAATCAAGAATCACATTAGATATTTGATTGGAGGAACTTGGAGTCACACGGATATTCAAAGGAAGAAGACATCGTTGAGGCAACTAATAAACAAGGTCCTCTGCGAAGAAAGGGAGGACCATGACTTAGGAGTTGAACTAGAGGAATAGTTCATATTAGAATCTTTAGAAGACCAAGGGGAATCAGAAGAATCAGAAGAGAAGTTTGGATTGGAATCCTCAGAATCACACCACTGACTATGAGATGAAGGTGGGGAAAGGGGTAACTGAATGGGTTCTCTAGCATAAAGAACCAAATGAGGCTTAGCCATGATGGGCATATTTTTATGGGAATGTCAAAACTTTGATTCCCTATTTTCGTATATATAGGGAACCCTACGATAATTAGTCATTTTTAGCATTGTTAGGTACAAGTATGTAGACCTATCTAGCGTCATTGACCTTCTTTATGGTGAAGAAAGTTATATGTCAATTTGAGCAACACAACGGCAACCAACTAGACATTTAGCAACATAAAGGATACAAAGGAAACTTTTCCAATGTTCAATTCAATTCAAGAGTTGCTTGATAAGAAATATTTTTGCTAAGGTTTTGACAAATGTGTACAAGTACTACAATGAACCTAGACAAAAACAAAGGGATTGGACCCTAATTTTCGATGCCCCATCCTTGTGATAGAGGCATAATAGAATGGGTTTTCTCTAAGGTTGATTTAAAATGGACCCTAGGACAAACCAAGTAGCATAACGACATCAAATCATCACAAAGAATATCAATAAAATAATAGTAACAAGTCTGAAGGAAATGTGCACTAAGGACACAAACTATCAAAAGGTACATGTAGCAACAAGTATCTAGGACACAACGATCAAGTACAATACTTCGATTGAATCACAAAATATTTACTCCTTATATTCTTCAAGTATATGTTTGGTGTAAATAGTGACAACACAATATCACCACTTAGGTCAAGTTTAAAATAAACAAGACCTAAATACTAAAAAGGTGTTGATGTGATCTCCTAACAAGGTATACTAAAACAAGTTTTAAAAACAAACAAATTCCAAGTTATGAAAAAGGAGGCTACAAATGTGAGTAACACAACAACACTATTTGGACATGTTAATCAAGATTTATGGAAAAATAAAGATTTTAGTATCAAAATGATGTCACCATAATGCGAGCAAAGTAATGATGCTTTTCAAAACTCAAGGAAATGTTGGGATCAAAAATAAATCTAAGTATAGCAAGAAGTTGTTATTTATGTGAGTAGCGTAATAATACAACTTAGAGACTTAGATCAAGTTTCACAAAGGAAATAAGATGTAAGTATCAAAATTATATGGCTATAATGTGGGTAGCATAACAACTCAAAGGAATTAAATGATGAGATAACCTAACTACAATGATAATCTTGACATGGGTATCAAGATAATGGATATCAAGATACAAAGACGTACCAACACACTTTCAACACTTACTATCACAGTTGCAATAAGGAAGGATGTAAGTGGGTGTAAAAGTGGTGGACACAATCTTTGATAGCACTATGAATGTATGTTTTCTTTTGTCCCAAAATGGGCAACAAGACAACAAAGGAGTAGACCAAGTGGTGATGAAAATACTAGGTGTAACTTTGGTAGAGTTTCACCTTGTCTTAAGATAAGTGAAAAACTAAGACAAAGTAACACTTTGCAAGTTTCATGGATAATAACATTAGGACCCAACTTTAATGGACTCTTGCCTTGTTCGAATAACAAGGTTATGACTCTAAAAAATTATTTCTTCATGAGATATCTATAGAATGTGATAGATAAAGTCTAGTTGGCTCCAAGCCACAAGCTTCCTATTGTTTCACTCTCTAGGTGTCACAAACTATCTCTGTGAGTGCGGTTTTCCAAGAAATTCACACTGACTAAATCTTGGAGTATCCTGAATTTACTTTACCCCTTTAATACAATGAGAAATAAATTACGTTCAATTTATTTTCACTGGGGTCGCGTGAATATAATTTTGATGCTAATCTCATAAAGGCATATTATTCAATTGGGTAGCGGAACCCTTCCTATTTCATTCACCAGTTATCTCAAGGTGTGAACTACTTTGGGGTTCCTAGGAGCATCCTTATGGGTTTTTACAGCTTATGCTAAGGCACTTCTCCCAATTTAAAGTGAATGAGCCTTAGCTCTTAACCGAAACCTACAAATATAGTGTGTTGAATAATGTGGTGTGTTTTTTATCTTTCAAATTAAGAAATGAGGTTTAGAACACCATTGGAAACTTGACACACATGTATAGATAGAGTTTTGTTTAGATCCAAATTCTTTGGCAAGCGTTTAGGTCCTACAACTCAAATGTTAGTAGTTCTCCAAGAAAATCACATTAATTGAAAGAGGATCAAGTGTTGTTTTTTATTCTCAAGATCATCCAAGGATGCAAGAGAAGAGCATACACAACAAATAATCCAACTAAAAATTAAAGGAAAGCTTTGCAATTAAATGAACCATTTGTGGAAAATCTTGCATCTCTTTTACACCTAGTTTTTCAAGCTTGGTAAATGTTCATTCCCTTAAGCCAAAAATGAAAGATGAAGTTTCCAATTTAACCAAATGTTAGAAAAGAATACCAAATTTGTTTTTGATTCTCAATATCACCAAAAGGTGCAAGAGAATAGCATACAAAATATTCAGCCTAACTAGATAGAAATGGAAAACTTCAAATCAAAGGACCAAAAATGCTTTGTAAAATGTTCATTTCCTTAAGAAAAATGAATAATAAAATCTCCAAGTTAATCCAAATGTTTAAAATATAGAGATCAAAGCTATTTTGATTCTCAAGATCACCAAAAGGTGCAAGAGAAGAGAATACACAAGCTTTTTTCTAAATCAAGTGAAGTATGGAAATACAACATTCATTAAAACATTTAGACATGTTAGAAAATGACTAGTTTCTATGACATGTACTATGATATTAGAAAAATATAATGCATTATTTGTTACCTTTAGAGTTTTGTAATCATGAGCTCCTATGAAATTCTTCAAGGTTTGGCCAAGTCATGCACATTTTCACAAGGATCAATCTGTAACAATACCATGTTTTTTTCTATGCCTTTAACCAATCACCTATATGGGAATATGTATAGCCAAGTTGTTACTAAAATAATCTCTTATCTTATCTTGTTGCATATCTCTATGCTTTCGTATTTTTAGTAGGGTAAACTTATGGATTAACCGTAGCCTAGGAAAGATATATATAGGAGGAAGGTGTTACTACTTTGATTAATATTGTTCATTCTATTTTATTGTAATATTGTGGAGGTTTCCCCCTTGAAGTGGCTAAGTTCTATATGATATCACGCTCTCAATCAAATGTCGATCTTTTGTTCAATTCTATTACTATAACTATCAAACATTGATGTTATTACATTTATATTTTGTTGATGAAACTATCAAATTAAATTCATTACAAATGGTATAAGATATCTACTTTGGAAAGTTTCAATTAGCAATTTTTTTGTCCTAAAGAATTGTATCAAGGTTAGTCGAACTGAAAATAAAAACTTGTAATTCAAAAGGAATTTATTTTTGGTGCCACCGTAGTATTATTTGAATTATTTTCAACAAGATAAAGTAAAAAAAAAAATCTAATTTTTTTGGACCCCTATGAAAAATATAAGTCTTTACAATTTTCTCAATAAGACAAATCCAATGGTACCATTCTCCTGTAACACTAATTTATAGGTAGTGTTTCCTTTTATAGTAGTAGTCACTAGACTAGTTTTGAAAACATGATAAAAGACATATATTCCAACAACGACCATATTTTTTATCCATAATACCTTAAACATTAAACCCTAAACCCTAAACCTCAAACTCTAAACCTTAAACCCAAAACCTAGAAAATCCTAAACTCCAAACCCTATACCTTGAACCGTAAACCCTAAAACATAAACCTACACCATAAATAAACCATAAACCATAAACCATAAACCATAAACCATAAACCATGGTGGGGTCCTCAATTTTAGCTCTACAAAAAATTTTAACACTTCATAAAGGACACCAGATAAGGAAGAGGTGGATTTTGATCCATAGGTTCTAGTGTTAGTCTCACAACTCCAAGAAGAAGTTCAAAACATAATAAAATTTTTATTTACAATAGGTTAGTGATTAGTTTTGGAACAACTTGAACTTATTATAGACATAGATGACATCTATCCACACATTTTTGCTAATCTATCACCATCGGCCAATATTTCCACTCCATGGAACACATTATCTTCTAAAGAACACACGTCTAAATATGGAACTGCTTCAAAACTCAATAGAAGGTAATACAATATTCCAAAACATGCTACCCACCTCTGAATATGGAACCGCTTCTAAACTCAATAGAAGGTAATACAATATTCCAAAACATGCTACCAAAGGTGAATATACATAATTTTTATGGGAAATATTTGGTAATTTGGATCAATCAAATGGATAATTTCTTTGCTCTACATCAAAATCCTTGTGCAAAAAAAATATGATATAACCTATTTATATTTGGTACGAGTTCACCATTTGGTATAGATGGTTATGGTCTTATAAGAAGAAGAAAGGCTTGGATATCACATAGTCGATGTTCATTGATGAACTCCATATACACTACAACAACAAAGTGACTAAGAAATGCTTTATTTAACTAGAAATATTGAGGAAAATAGGGTTTGTCAATGATTAAATTCGAAATTATTGAACTTATCCTTATGTGTGGAGGAAATCATATTGGTTAACCTCAATGATTTATTTTTGGGAGGGATCAAGGATAAACTCAACAATATTTTTTCATGTTTAACATGAGTTCGGTATTGAATTCCATTGTCTTTTCGCTTATGGTATAATTAATAGATATAGTCAAAATGAAATGATCAACATGAGTTGAACACAAATTCAACCATCATTTTCTCAACCTATCAGGTTGTATCCTCAATAAATTGAAGTAAAAATTCAAAATGGTTGTGTTTCAACCGTGACAACAAGTGTAGACGAGGTCATAAATGTATCGAGAAGAAAAATTTATACGTTTAAGGTTGTAAGGAAGATGAATAGGATGAGGAAATGGAGGGTGAGATCAAGGAAAAGATGGAAGGAGAATCATATTAATCCCAACCTACCACATATTGTAATTAAAATTCTATAATTATCACTCCTTAAATCTTAAAATGTGTTGGTTTTTGAAGGAAAAAGACTAATAGTGTTACTTGAATCGGAGAGTACACATAACTTCATCAATAATAAGTTAGCATCATGGTAGAACTATTTTGTTTATATAAATATAGAATTTAAGGTCATGGTTACATATGGAGGCATCTCAGTTTCTATATAAATTCCATAATATCAAAATATCTATGGATGGGTACATATTATTATCTCCTATGTTTTCCATTCCTATGGGAGGAAAAACATTTTTCTAGAGTACAATGAATCGTAACATTGAAAACAATTGACATGAACTTCTCTCATAATTTTTCATGTTCTTTGATTATAAGGGGAAAATATTTTAACCTCTTGGTTTCCATAGAAAATCCTCATGATCGGCTAATTCACACTAGATGCGAAAGATTCTCAAGTAGGGAGTGGATGGGTTCATAGCACAATTATGTTTCATAGAAACAATTATAGTGGAAACATCTACATTTCCATATTTATAATTATTTATTTATAACCACTAAATTATTCTTAGAGAAGTGCCTACATTTAGTCATCCACCTAACATTTTTCCTTATAGGTACCCATATGTACAAAAGAGTGAGATTATAAATACGGCGCAGTGTAGGAGAAATGAATAACCTAACATAACCAAAGTTCATATATTTTATTTTTGTAATGGTGTGCAAGAAGGATGAGTCATGAAATATGTTTTAGATTATATATAACTCAAAAATCCATCAAAGTTAAGTCCCTATTCTTATAATTGATTATTTTTAGATGAGTTACACGAGATTGTTTAGTTCATTATGCTCGATCTTCACTCTAGCTATCATCAAATATAAATCAAGGACGAGGATATATATAATACAACATTCAAAACCTATGAGGACCACTATGAGTTTCTCGTGGTTCCTTATAGCCTAAAAATGAACCCTCTACCTTTCGAGTTTGATGAACATTATCTTTTGCCCATTTTTGTTGAATTTTGTATTGATATTTTTAATAATATTCTAATTTATAGTAGGACATGGGAAGAACACTTGCAACATGTGGATCAAGTGTTAATCGCTCTAGAACATCATAATATTTATGCCAATCCTTTAAAGTATGATTTTTTGGTGAAGGAGGTAGAGTAATTGGGTCATATTGTGTTACATGAAGGGGTAAAATAGACCCTATCAAGATCAAGTCCATGGTGGAATGAAAAATTACAAAAATAATGAAGAACCTCTATGGATTCCCGGGGTTGAAGGGATACTATCATCATTTCATAAATAAATATGGTAGCATAGTAGTACCACTTAATTCATTTTTAAAGAAAGACTCCTTCCAATACAATGAAATAGTCACCAAGGAATTTGAAAAATTGAAGGAGGTTATGTCCACCACTCCGATGTAATGGTTACCCCTAATTTTTCAAAGGTTGTAATTGTGGAATGTGCTCCACCAAGTTATAGAAGGATTCATACTCATTTAGAAATGATGCCCTGCCACATTTAAGATTCACTAGTTCAAAGGGAATAATTTTCAAAAGCCCACATATGAGAAGGAAATAATGGTTATCCTTCATGATGTCAAACAATGTAGGTTGGACTTGATGTGGGAACACTTCAAGGTGAATAATGATCGTGATAGTATAAATTATTTATTGGAAAATAGTTTATCACCATAAGAACAACAAAAATGGGTCACATAAATGTTTGGTTATGAATTTGAAATCATCTACAAGAAAGGGAAGGAAATTGTTGTGGAAAAATTACTCTCCAAGAAGTATGAACCCGCATAAGTACTACTATGTGCCATGTTTATGTTATAATTTGATGGGGTAGATGGGGATAGAAATGAATGGGAGAAGATTCATAACATCACACATGATTCAATCATCTAAGAAAAAATTGTATGGAATGGTACCAATCTTTGGTACAAGGATTGGTTGTACTTGTGTAGAAATTCAATGATGAAACAAAAGTTTCTTACAAAACTACACTTATCTCTAATGAGGGGATTATATATTCCTAAAGAATTATCACATGATCAAGAAAGATTTATTTTTGAATGAATCAAAGTGGATTCCTATAAGTTTGTGGCATAAATTTTTGCTTTTTCAAAAAATAAGGGTAAGAAAATTAAGACACCTAGTCTTTTGTAACCTTATCTATTCCTAACCAACAATGGTAAGAGGTTTCAATGGATTTCATAATAGGTTTTCCCAAGTTAGAAGCAAAAAAATTAGTCACGGTAGTGGTGGAAAGATTCACCAAATATGCACACTTTTATGCCTTGTCTAGCCCATTTGTTGTCAACATAGTAGGATCTATTTCCATGGACACAATTTAGAAGTTACATGGTACACACAAGATCTTAATAAGTGACCATGATCCTATCTTTACCAATAAATTTTTGACATATTTAGTTTAAGTCATGGGTATTCAATTATCACATAGATCATCATACTATATTCTATTTAATGAGAAAATAGTAGTAAAAAAATACATAGAAGGATATGTTTTCTGCTTTGTTTCGGACAAATAGGAATATGGGTTTAACGGCTTCCCCTAGTAGAGTGGTAGTATAAAATTTCCTTCCCTAATTATTCCAAATGTATACATTTTTGGATTTATATGGGTATTATCCACCATTCATCGCTTTTTCCTTAAAGGTACACCCGAAGGTTCAAGTAGTGGAGGATCACATTCAAAACCAACCAAGTGTTGGTTAGCATAAGCACGAACCTAAATGAAGAAACACCTTGATCAAAACCATAGTGAGAGGTAGTTCAAATTAGGTTATTATGTCTTTGTGCAACTACAACCATACAAAAAAATTCATTGAATCAAAAAAGGACAATAAGCTTGTTCCTAATCATTATGGTCCTTATCAAGGCCTATAGGAAATTGGTAGATAGCATACAATTTGTATTTACTATTATAGGCATGAATATATCTAGTACTTCATGGCATACAAGTTAGAATTACTACTATATGCACAAAAACATCTAGTATTTCTCATCTCTTGGTTGAATAAGTTCATCGAGAAATGAGTAGTCGTCATGAAAGTGTTACTAAGGCTAATTGAGGAGGAAAGAGTCATTATATAACCATAAGACATCCTTCAAACTATCACAAAGAAGCTATGTACTAGGGTGGTTCAAAATTGTTTGATCAAGTGGAATAAGATGGCTAACAAGGATGCAACATGGGAGAATTAAGATTTTTGTAGAAGTACCCAAAGTTAGTCAATGTTGAGGATAGTGTTGGTTTCATAGGGAGGGGGATATATGTGAGCCAATGTTTGGCTAACATAATATCTTGGGTTGTATTGTCACATATATTTATGCTTTCATATTTCTAGTAGGGTTAAATTATGGAGTAACTATAGCCTAAGTAAGGTATATATATGAGGTAGGGGTTAGTACTTGGATTATCATTACATATTATATTCTTATTGTAAAGTTGTGGAGGTTTCCCCAAAGTGGTTAAGTTCTATATTTTTTCTTTTTGTCAATCAAATATCAAGTATTTATGTTATTATGCTACTATAGCTATGAGTCACCGCCATTATTCAAATTTTTGAGTTTTTGTCATCGAATGTTGAAAATATCCAAGTAAATGCATTACATCAATGATGCACCATGAATAAAAAGGAGATATATTTCATCTCATATCCTCCGTATATCAAATGGTGCCATGTTTCCATGTAAGATAATTTCTAATGTCCTTAATAGTATGAGAAATGTAATCGGTATAAACTAAGAGATGAACATCCTTGTTTAGGGGTTGGTTAGTAGAAATTTGGATGGTAAGAATTAGAAAAGACTTTGAGTTAACAAATATTTGTAAAAGAAGTGAAACCAATCTAAGGAACCAAGTTTGGTCTACGAAGATACTTGTTATGACTCGAAAAATTGAGTAGTAGTGGATCATGCATGTATCGTATATTTTTTTGGATCACGTATAATGTTGATGTAGGTGAAATTTGTAAAAATAATAAATAATTCTATTCTATGTTCAATATGTAATTTCCATATTTTAGGAAATAAAATTAAAGTGTAATTTCTTCATGTTGCACATGGACTATGTTTTACATGTTCCTTATTTATGTGTAAATTATTAGGATGTATAATTTAAGGTAATTGTTCATAATTTTTATTTATCTCCTTAACTATGACTACATCATTTGGTATCGAAAAATTGTACCATATGAGTGAGTTGAGAAACCATTATTTCCATATTTATGAGTTTGGGTATAAAACAATGAAAGCATCTTCTAAAAAGGAGAGTGTTAGGAAAAAGGCATTTTTGTTGTTGTCAAAAGTGTAAGAAATAGTGTAGACACCCCCAAATTACCGCTTATGCAACATAATTGTTCAAACTATTATTATACCCCTTGTTCCTATAGAATTAATTTAATTAATTCTATTACATATCTTATCACTCATTTAGCTAATTTTAATTAGCTAATTTAATATCAAATTCAATAAAGAAATTCACATTTATCCACTTGCACATTTAAATAAATTAAATAATCATCAAATCATATCCATTTACCAAATCTAAGTTAATCTGAGTCTTCACCGTTAGGAAATAAGGGATAAATATGTGGAATAATCCCTCACATAATCACAATAGTAGAAACTAATATGCTTACTGATCTCAAATAAAAGTGCAAACTAATACTAACACAACACAAAGAGATAGTATTTAACGTGCCAATTTGGGCTACATCCACCAAGAATCACTTGCTCAAATTTTATTACAAGTCACCACTCTCTCAATACAATACCCATATATGTTTGGAGCTATGCTCAAAAAATCTGCAGAATTCACACCTGAATTCAAAACACATATGCAATGTTACATAATACCTACCATTTTCACAAAACCACATAAGTAGACAACTTCTTAATTAGTTTTACAAAACCATGGGTATCAAAACTATGGGCCAAAACCATCCCATAAACCTATGGGTCAAAAATCCCACCCATATGAGAAAAATCACATTTCCCGGTATATCGAGCATGTTTTGTTTTCAGGCCAAAACAATTTCGGGGGTTGCGACCTTGAACCTCTGCTCTTGGGGGCTACCCTCCCCGCAGATCTCCGCTCAAGGCCCGACATCAAACCCCAATGAGACAACTATGGAAAGTGTACAGTAATCTAAGTGTACAGTCTTCAACACTTTCACACATGAAAACAAACTCCACAACCTAACAATCTCCCACTTGGAGACTAGTTTTCGTCTGAGAAAGCTTCTCAACCTTTCACTAGTTTCCGTGAAGACCAACCAAAGCTGAACACAGCTTCAATTTTTCCCTTGTGACAACCTTGTTCATCATGTCTGTAAGATTCTTGCTTGTATGAATCTTCTCCAGCTTCAACTTATCTTCCTCCAAAGTTGTCTTGATGAAATGGTACCTTAACTGTATATGCTTCGTCTTAAAGTGGAAAGAAGAGTTCTCAACTAGGTGTATAACACTTTGACTATCACTATGTAGCTTTCCTTCCTCTTGCTTATGCCCTAACTCCTCAATAAATTATTGTAGCCAAATCATTTCTTTATTTGCCTTTGTGGCTGCAACATACTCAATCTCCATGGTTGACAAAGCCACCAGCTTCTATAGTCATGAAATCCAAATTATTGTTATCCCACCTACAAGTGTAAACATAGCCTGTCATGCTCCTCCTACTGTCTACATCTCTATCCATATCTAAATCTACATAACCACACAAAGTGGTGTCTCGATCCATTGTAGTACAAAAACTCGTCCCCATGGTCCCTCTCAAATAGTGAAGGGTCCACTTTACTACCTTCCAAAGTGATCTCTACCTAGATCACTCATAAATATACTCACCGCTCCCACCGCATGGGTAATATCGTGCCCGATGCACACCATGTCATACATCAAACTCGCCAACCACCGATGAGTAAAGGAACATTGGACATCCGGTTTCTCTCCTACTCTGTCTTGGGACACCGCTCCTTTGATAACTTGAAATGGCCTCGCCAAGGAGTCCCAACCGGTTTACTATCATACATATTAAACCTCTCCAAGACCTTATTAAGGTACTCTTCCTAAGATAAAGTCAGCTTTTGTTCCTTCCTATCCTGAGATATCCTCATACTAAGGATTTGTTTGGTTGCCCCCAAATCCTTCATAGCAAAGGATTCACTTAGCTGCTTCTTGAGTACTTTTATTTCCTACATGTTTTTACCTGCAACCAACATGTCATCCACATACAGACATAGGTTAATATAACTGCCATCCTCAAATTTCTTTGTATACATGCAATGGTCAGAATGACATCTAATATAACCTTGCTCCATCATGAATTTATCAAATTTCTTATACCATTGACATGGAGCTTGTTTCAATCCATACAAGCTCTTCTTCAATTTGCACACCATCTCCTCTTTACCTTTGACCTCGTAGCCCTTTGGTTGCTGCATATATAGATCCTCCTCCAAATCACCATGGATAAATGCAGTCTTTACATCAAGCTACTCTAAGTGCAAGTCTTCTACTGGAACCATTCTAAGAACAGTTCTAATAGAAGTCATTTTTACTACAGGAGAAAAAATCTCATCAAAATCTATACCTTTTTTCTGTGCAAACCCATTGACCACCAATCGGGCCTTGTATATTTTCTTACCTCCTTCTTCCTCTTTAACTCTAAACACCCAACTCGAACCCCGGTGAGACAACTGTGGAAAGTGTACAATGACTCTAAGTGTACAATCTTCAACACTTTCACACATGAAAACAGGATCCACAACCTAACAATCCATTTACCAAATCCAAGTTAACTAGAGTATTGAATTGCACTTTGAAAATGATTATTTTAATCAAACAAATGTGTATAAATTGACTCAAATCAGTATTTGATTTAACTTGATTTATCTTCTAAATAAAATTTAATCCAACTTCTTCCACCTTTCAATTATTCACGACACATTTTGGGTGAATAAAAATAAAAAAGGAATTAAAAATAAAAATCATGTGCAACCCCTTGCCAACTCATCCTTGACTCATCCATGCAGTCTCAGAACAACAATCTAACTCTCCAATCAAATCTAGAAACTCAACTAAACAAGACAATTCATGTTTAGTTATCTCCAATCAAATCAATCACAACTTAGCTTGAAGATTCACTTTCTTCAGTTATAAATCAATGAGACTCCCTTTGAAAATCATTCACCAAAGCTTAAGAGAATTCATTCTACCAGTTTGTATATTCATTTGGTGAATCAAATCATTCCTCACACCATTATGTTGTTCAAATCACGTCAAATACATTATTCAAACATGCTCATGACTTAGCTCATTTTATTCAGGATACTTGGAGCATCCACAATCCACAAAAGATTACAAATCCAATAGATCCAACAAAGGGTATCACAAAACCCTACCCTTTTAAGCAGATCTGATCCAAGGTGGCTTAGGATTCTTACAATGGAAGGTTTGCACTCTTTATTGTATTTATTTTCCATCTTGTTTGTGATTTTCCTTAGTCTACATTCTAGCATGCCCATTGGGACTCCAACGCTTCTTTTATAATTTTTAGATTAATGTTAGCTAATATGATTATTTCATTGTTTGAGTTTGAGGATTTTAGGTGCAAGAGAAAGGAGAAAATCAGAAAAACCAAAGTTTCGGTTGTTTTATCCAAATCTATACATCCACATTATCAACACGCCAAAGTGTGCATGTGATCTCGCACTAAGCATACCACCGCATGTGTTAGTGTTATAGTACACATATTTGCATCATGTTTCACGTACCTCCGTTTAACTAGTCTTACGTCCTCATTACCACGCACGTGCTAATGTATTCATCTACATGCTAGCATTACATTGATTCTTTATCTTCACTCACTAGTGTTGTTGTCTACGTACTTTAGCGTAACATACAAACTTTCCTACACACTTCTACATCCCAACTCACATGCTTATGTGCTACTCACATCTATTTATAGTAAGCGCACCCAAGTGTATTTGCTAGGGTGTTGTGTCCGTGTTTTTATAATTTTTGTTAATTCCTAACAAGAAATATTCTTTCTAATATATGTTTTTAGTGTTGTTATTAATATTTTTCCCGTAAGATTTCACATTTAAGTAATTTAGGTGTCTAACTTTCTTTTAAATTTCATTTAATATAATCTTGCAAATCACCATGTATGCTCTTTTCTTGCACCCTTCTGGGTGATCTTGAAAAGAATAAATGGTAATTTTTATTTTATGTTTTATATTGTGATTTCACTTCAAGAAAACTATTAACATATGCTTTATAAGAGCATCTCGTATGAAGATTGTCTTTGAATAAAACTACTAAATTCAAGCTTCCTTGCTTGTGAAATCAAGCAAACCTTATCACATCTTTTTATTAAAATTTATAAATTAATTTTAATTATATTTTTGGAGATGGGTTAATTCTCGACTGTTATAATTTTGGAAAGTTCATGGCCCAAAGATATAAAATCATTTTGAGGAGTACCACATGAACCCCAAAGTAGTTAGCACCTTGAGGGAACTGGCTAATGAAATGGGTACCCCTACCTACCTGACTAGTATGCCTGTGAGATATATAGAGCCAAGGTTATCCTTAGTGACAACCCTAATTTGATTCTTTGAGCGGAGTAAAATCATGCTTATCTAATCAATGGGTAAATTAAATCTAGAAACTAGCAATACTTACCATGCTCGTTCGGATAATACTTGTACCTAGGAGAGAACCAATTTATAGAAGCCCCACTTGACCAAACCAAAGTAAGTTTAGAGTTTGGTAGACACATGTTTCCTTTCTACACCCCTCACACCCTCATTTGAAAATCCCTAAACCTATCTCATTACCCTAAACCATCACCCCATCCCCTCGTAAAATCATGTTTTACCCCACCATAAAACCCATTTACCTATCCTAAACCTCCCTAACCACCCTTAACCTATCTAAACCCATTTTTACCCTCACCACCCAACCTCTTAACCTCCCAAAAACATCCCCAACCATTTACAAATGAATCAAACCATGAAAAACCCCATTTGGAAGTGGTTGAAACCACTTCCAAGTGAGTTTCTCCACTTTTCTCGATCACCAATGATTCTAACATAATCACCTATGATTATAAATATATCAAAAACCTCTCTAAAATGGATCTGAAACATTCTTAGTGAAGCTCATTACGTTTTAGACCAATACGGAACCATTACAAGAATCTCGACACTTTTATCACATCAATTAGTGCTTTTGAGCATCTGTTAGGAAATAAGAGATAAAAATATGTGGAACAATCCCACAAAATCACAACAAAGAAAACTTAAATGCATAATATATTATAGATCTAAAATTAAAGGTGCAAAAATAAAAGATCACTACTTAGAGACAATATTTAGCATGGTTCACCCAAATCAGGCTACATCCACTAAAATAGCCGAGTCCTTTTATTCTATCCAACAAAATATAAGAAGGGATACACCCTACAAAAAATCCACCGTAACTCCCTCTTCTCTCTCGTCATAGTCTCGTATCGATTGCAATAAAAATAGGAATACCAAAATGAGCCGCACCTCACATCCCTTTTAGGGAAACAATGAAAAAACCACCCTAACCTATATCGTTAGATCTGTGACCTAATAATGAATGACCGATATTTTACAATGAATAAATACATATAAAATTAGGCTATGAGTGTTAACCAATAAAATTAGGATCTACAACCAACAACATCCACAAATATTTGTAAGGATTCCTCAACTCTATACACTTGTTTACATAGTCAAAGGTAAGTATCTTTTGTAATTTTTATTATCAAGTCTTTTAAATATCATCTATTAGTATAAACTCAACCCTTTTCTTAATCATTCTACATCAAATCTACGTTATATCAAAGAATTCAAATTTTAATAGTAATCTCTAGCGATTATGTCCGAATCATCAATGATTATTGTCATTTCATCGCTTTAATTACATCTACATACTTTTAATCATATTATCACTCTATTTTTGTCTACTCAGTTTGTTTTCAAGATGTGTCTCCTTGTAGATGATAGTTCCAAGTGAATCACATCCCATGACCAACATCTATGATCTTCTAATCGTTTAACAAACCTTTGTCTAGAGCAGCTTCAATATCGCACACTAACTTATCCTTCACACCATTGTCTTAACACCTAAAATTAAAGACATATAAGACCAACTCGAGATCATACAAGAAGAATGGGATGTTGTTGAAAATTTATAGTTCAACTACTTACAGGAGTTCAAGATTTTTGTAGCCCTCGTTTGGGCCACCTATCACACGGAATAGGGTCTCTATTCCCCTATAATTCTAATCATTCCTTGTAATGTCAATTATAATTTTATCATCATTATCAATTAATTTCCAAAAAGAGTTGACACCCTTCAAGGAAGCCCATTGGTTCTTGGGATCAGCCTTTGCAGAGAAACTTGTCAAATCTCTATCTAATATTTATCTTGTCTAGTTGTCTATGCATGTAGGTTCTCTCATCCACTAGAAAGAGGTGTCTCTCACGTCTTCGACATCCATTCACCTCGACAATGCACTTTTGGCACATGTATCGTTAAACCCTGCCATCTTCTAAGATTTTTGGTGTTTCTCATTATAATAGACAAACTAAAAGTCTCCAACCTATAATATGGTTATGCATCCTCTCAATACATACCGCAATCAACATAACCTCTCGTCAATACATCTCTCATGTTACCTTATCGATATATTCATGCCTCTTCACAACATTTAGTCTCTCAACAAACTCATAACATCCCGGAGGTCTACCTCCTTTGCAACAGATTTAATGGGAACTCTATTCAAGATATGAACTAGTGTTCATTGCTTTGACCTGAGAGGAATTTAGGAACTCGTGCTAAATGCATCATGCTTATAGCCATTTCCATAATGGTGTGGTTTTTCCTTTCCGTAATCACATTCTACTGAGGGGAATAGGGAGTAGTCACTTCCCTTTGAATGCCACATTCGACACAAAATGAGTCAAATGCTTTACTGACATATTCTCCCCCATTATTAGTTCAAAGCTTCTTAATTTTATAACTAGAAGAGTTTTTAACTAAAGCTTTAAATTCCTTATATTTTTAAAAGACATCGGATTTCTTTTTTATAAAATAAGACAAAATCATATGAGAGAAACCATCAATGAACATGACAACATACAGAGAACCATTAAGGGATGGAACTTTTAGAGGTCCACAGACATCACTATGGACAAGTTCCAAAGGCTCAAAAGAATTAGCATCATAATGACTATGGAAAGGATTAGCAAATTTCTTACCACGTAAGCATCCTTCACACATTTCATGATTTTGGTAAATAGGTGGTAGACCAGTCACTAGGTTTAGTCGAGACATGTCGTACATTCTCCTAAAGTTAACATGACCTAGTCTCTCATGTCACAATTACATGTCACTTATTTGAGATGTTAAACAAGAAGAAAAAGGAAAGCCATTAAACACACTCAAATAATCTCTTTGAATGCATTCAACTATAGTAACATCATGTTCAATTTTAATAAACCATTTATCTTTTAATAGTGTTACGTTATAGTTATTTTGAGTCAATTGAGAACAAGAAATCAAATTCATTTTAAGTTTAAGAACTAACAAAACATTGTTAATATAGAATGATCACCCAAGTAGATCTGATCATTACACTCTCTAAGTTCATATAGGATATAAGATCTAAATGTTATGTGCCTAGAGGCACCACTTTCTAATATCCACTCATTTTATTTTGCAGTGACAAAGGTGGCATACAAAGCAATTACATTTGATTTTTGACTATTTTTCTTATTCTTGTTTTGGTTTTGGTTTTTATTTTTATTTTGTTTTTGTTTTTTATAAGATTTGTTACCCTTTCGGTTTTTGAAATTTGACTTATTATTTTTAAATTTACAATCCTATTTCTTATGGCCAAATTTACCACAATAATGGCATTTACCACCAAAGCTAACTCTAAAATTTCTTGGTTTCTTATCTTTACTAGGAGGTTTAAAAGTTGACTTTTGGTTTTTGTTGAATCTAGAGGTTTTATCTTTAGATTTTTTAGTGAGAAGTGTTTAAGTGGCATTCTCCTTAGAATCAAAGTTTTTCATTACTTTCTCTTCCTAAATGAGGAGAGCACTAAGGGTTTGCAAATCTGGAATGTCTTGTTCTATTTGATATTTAGAACTCAAAATTCAAATGAAATTTCTAAATTTCTCATGAATATTCAACTGAATAATGAAATAAAGTAATTTATCCTTAATTAAGTTATAGCTACACCCATCAAACTAAGACTTAATATTTTTATTTTATCCAAATAATTAATCGATTTTCATCTCCCTTTATGGGAGTTGCCATAAGTTCTAAAATCAATTCAATTATTTTCGATAAATGCGTACCTTCATGCATCGATTCAAATTGAGTTCAAGCCTCACTCATACTTTCTTGATTCCCGATATGAAGCAGAAAATAATTTTGAACGCTTCACAAAATAATGGACATCACCTCTTGTACTTTTTGTTGATACACAGTGATGTTCTCTGCAATTGTTTGTCTTCTGGTCGGAGCCTTCTCAGCCCTATTCACAACTGCCCAAAGTTTGTGAGCCATGGATTTTTCCTTTAATTAAATCTTCCAAATGTTGTAATTATTCCCATTCAACATCTGAGATTTATCAATCAAAACTGATTAGACCCCATTTTTGCGTAAATAAAATTAAATAATTAATGAGGATTAAAAAATCAAAGTTAATAGAAATCCCCTTATCGTTGTTTAATCCTCACAATCAAAAAATCGATTAGTTTATGCCAAAAAAGGAGGTCCTGTCAAGTGGATAATCTACACACGAATGTATTAGTATGATATTAAAATTAAATCGAAATTTGAGTGAATTTTTTTAGTTTTCTATCTAAATGATGACAATGATCCAGTTGTCGTGTTGCAAAATATATCATTTCAAAAGAAACAATTGCATTATTTAACTATTTTTCTCAAAAGAAGAAGTTTTACGATCAATTTATATTTTTTTAAAAATAAAAGAACAATAATAATTTATATATATATATATATATGGAGCTCTTGTTCCTTTATATGTTTGAGATATCTATCAACCCTGGTCGAGTTGGTCTAACCAACTCGGCAAGTTTATATATGCCATTTCAATGTTAAACCACATTATTCACTTACCACATTATTCCCTCCAAGCCATATTATAACAACTTGCCAATTTATATTATACCGAATCATATTAATCAATCGAGCCATTTTATCAAATTACAACCAATAACCGAGCCACATATATATACTCAATGCATATAACACTAATCCATATAACAATGCATCTTAATCCCATGGGATCACCTATTGGTGGGTGAGCTTAACCACATCTACGGCCACATTTAAAAAAATAGTGGTGGTGTGACCGAAGTCACACCACCCATCCATCGCAAAATGATTTTAAAGCCTTATCTATCCCACACCTTTGTCCCTATGTGGGACTAAACCATCCCAAAAATAAATACACAAAGTCTACACCACATGGACCGAGCCCACGATGCGGTAAATGGGAGAGAGACGGTCGGTCGGGAGGGAGACATAAGGGTACGTAGCGCACCGGGAGTGGAGGTTGATACAACCGTGCAAACCCTACCACTTGGCACAAACAGAGGAGGGTAGGAGGAATGGGGCTGCTCGCTTATAACATAGTTAAAACTATATAGATGGGCCGCATAATAGGATAGGTTTATTTATATAGTTTATAATATAAACTATAAGATATAAATGGGGCCGACCCACCATGAGTATTTAGATTTATTAATTTATAAAAACTATAGAATTATTAGGACTATTTTGAATAGTTTATAAACTATAATGAAATATTATATAGTTTTATATAAATTACATAATATATTTATTTATTTATTTTATTTTTATAAATCATAATTTATAAACAGGGATAGTTTTAAACTATAGAATATGATTTATAAAAACCATGGAGTAAACCCTTAAATAGGCCCGAATGACATGGGAAAAAATAAACAAATTATACCAAATATTACCACAGTATTTATAAAGGAGAGAAGATTTTTCACACTCCCAATGAGAAAAATTGAAATCCTATTTCCATGGAGCTTGTCTCCTCTTCTTTGAATTTAACTGTGTTTTTACTTTGAATAATTTGATCCTGCACATGAAAACTATATAAACCAAGGAAAATATTTCAAAAAAATAAATAATCTCACCCTGGTCTCATAAGTTGTTGTCATGTGTTGTAATAACCTTTAACCTCGTGCACACACAAATCTCCAAAGGCATTTTTTTATTCAAAGATGGTAGGGGGATTAAATAGTTTCCCAACCAACTACCCAATGGACATGACATTTGGATTAATTAAAATATTTAGCCAATATTCAACCCGCTTCTCTGTACCATGTCAGGATGAGGGTTATAAAGTTATATTAACCAAATTGAATTAATATTGAGTAAACATTAATGTGCATACATAAGTAAATAAATAAAAAGTAAAGTAATTCACACCATAACACATTAACACAACATATAACGTGGAAAACCCAATGGGGTAAAAACCATGAAGAAAATTTCCATTTATTGAGAAACTTTTCACCCAATCCAATAACTCCCTTCCTCACTCCTGCTCCTTGTTTTTAACCCGAAAATTACATATATCCGAATATGGCCTATAGCCATATTTAAATAACCCAAAGGGTTATAACCTTATTAAGTGACGGGCACACCCCGATTTAATAATTAGTTAATTAATAACTAATAACCTAATATATAGTTTATATTAAATAATAAAGAATAACCTATATTCAATATTATTTAATTATAAACTAAATATTATGAACACTTAATATTATTGTTCTAACATTGTCTTATATGTTGTTTTATATAATTATATAACCATATAATAGGGAACATATTTGAGCAAAACAAAAGTAATTAAGGTGGATTAAAAAGGGGTTTAGGATTATATCCTTAATGTTATCATTTGAGCTCATTCAAATAACTCTTATCGTGCATCGTGAGGGTTGCACTATATTAGAAACCAATCTTTTTATCAAGTTTTTGTCTAGCATCGAGTTGCATTAGAGACTTAAGCCAACTCATTGAGTTTCCTTGCATTGAGTTGCATCTAATTTGATCTTGTCACCGAGCTAAGTTAACCAAATCAACAAGTTACCTTAGTACATCACTGAGCCTAGTTATCTACCCACCAACTCGTAAAATTGAGTTATATTTAAACTCGCAAAGCTACATCTAGCCGAGATCATATTTCTTTGAGATGGATACCAACTTTCTAACCCAGAGAGACAGATCATCTAGATATAAAAATGCCTTATAGGTAAGTCTTAAGGTTAATGTGAATTTTTCTAAACCATTCAAACCTTCTTACCCATAAAGAATGTGGGACCAACCACTTGGAAAGATGATATTGCAAACAAAGTACCAATCGGTGCTAATTGGTGCACATCAAAGATAGACTATTTTCAAATCAAGGAAAGAGGACCATATACTAGGTACACCAATGGACGAACATGTCATGCATCGACACACCCCAAACCTAGACACGTTAAGGTAAGGAGGAGTGTAGGACACGGAGCACCGATTGGTGTGACGTGGAACCAATCAAGGCACCCTTGGTTTATAATATGTTTATCTATCATCTAATATGTATAGAGGAAACACCAATTAGTATGACCTCGAAACAATTGAGAGCCCCTTACCTAAGAGCTTAGATAGAAAGGAATGTGAAACATGGGGAAGGCGATGGCCCCCACGTGGTGCCCATCGGTGGACCCACTTTCGTAGTTCCATAAGCTAAAGTTAGAAAAAACTCATTCAAGATAAAATTATCTATGAAGGAAAATAGAGGAGGCAAAAATATTAAATAGCGAACACGGAGATAAACCCAAGAAATAGAAAAGTTAACTCGAGAGTTAAACATGATTTGTTAAAACAAGAATACAAAAGCTTAAATTCATTAATAGACTTGCAAAGGAATCGGTTAAAAAAGGATTTAGGGTGAACGAGTTAAAAAAACTTAAGGTTAAAATTAGAAGATCTAAGTTATAATTGGCTATATCAAAAGTGAGGAGAAAAGTAGAAGACCTAAGAATAGTTGAAAAAAGTTTATTAAATAAGAAAGAAGGAAACTCGGTGGACACACACAAGACACATAAAAACAAGTCTAAAAATAAAGAAAGAGACTTAGATTTTAGAGAAAAGATGAATGTCACACCCCATAATTATGTCTATTTGATAATTGTACATCATCATTATCTTGATATACTAATCGTATATGATTAAGCTCCACCTTGCTTATGTTAAGGGATGATTTTTAATTGTTCATTAACATGATCAATTATCGTACCTTGTATTATTTTAGTGTTGAAATAATTATTGTTTTAATATTTTACTAATCTCCTTGTCATTATCGGTCATCGACCGCAAGGCATTATAACATGCTTTCTTCGCTACTCGAAAGGGTTACAAAAAGACAACAAGGTAAAGCTTACATGTTTGTTTATCTTGATTTGTATTGTTTTATAATGTAATTAAAAATTGTTTCCATACTAATTTGATCTTGATATGATTTGCAATGGTCAAGGAGCGAAAGCGATATTGGTGGTATTAAACAGTAAATGATGTATAATTTTCAAAGTTTATTTTTACTAGTCATCGATCATTCATCATTGTAATTGTAGATGATAGTTATAGAATTATGTAATCTCCTCTTTGATGGTTAGCATCATGAGGGAGCATTTGTATTCTATTACTCTTACTCGGTCATGGACCATGGCAAAATTATGAAGTTCAATACTTTAAATAAAAGGTCTTACACCTTAGTAATTTGGAAAATTGTATGAGTTTGGAAAATATTTAAAGTAATAATGGTCAAGGTTATTAATCTTACCATAGAATTATTATATTAGGGTCATCGACCACCATAAGAAAGGGATAATATTTAATAAATTTTGATTTAAGTGGTCTTAGACCATACAAAAGGCATTGGTAATGTTTGATTTTTACTATGGTCACAGAATCGACAACATACAAACATTGGTTATTATACGTTTAAATAAATATTTGATTGCTCGGAACTGCCATACAAGTGGATGGAAAAAGGGCATTGGCGAGTGGAATGAAGCCACCGACATGGCACTATAAAAATAAATGCAATTAATATTGGTGCCTGGATTTTCAAGAACCATTCTACCTATCTCTCACGCACGTTCGGGGGTCGTGTATTTAATTAAAAATAGTCAAATCTTACAATAACAAATGCTTTGGCGCAGTGGTGGGCCTCCAGCGTATCATTTTGGAGGTCGGGAGTTCGAATCCGCCTATCTCCCCGCGAACGTGCGTGAGAGATAGGCTCCGCCAAAAAAGCTTCCTTGAGAAGCTATTGCATGCAATACACAAGTCATTTTTATCTCCTTCTTTTTCTCTTCGATCTCTTTTGGAAAGTTGTGCATGGAGGAATTGTGAGCTATTTTTAGTTGGTAGATTCATGTAGTCTTCTCTACTTAAAAATAATATGTAGATATTCTTATATTCATGGCGTTAATATAGGATAAATCTGGAAAAGTTAGGGGTTTCTGACTATGCAAAGTTTTGGAGTCTTTTTGGGTTCGAATTTGTGGAAGTCTTTTACATTCACAGGAATGAATTTTGTAACTTATCATCCTACTTGTTACATTGTGAAATAATTATTTATTACAATTTATTCTTTCTTGGATTAATCGACGTGTTTTCTAAAAGAAATATAAATATAGTTGTCAAAATCTTGGGAAAAAAATGTTGGCTTAAAATGGGTTTTCTGGTTATGTGGAAATGGCTCATCGTGGTGTTATGGACCATACATATTGGGTAAATCTTAGCCTTGCATTTTTTTTTTTACAGAGTGTGTGGATCCCAAGAAATAATGAAAATGGGAAATGGGTTTGTCCTATACAACTTTGTTATGGCCTTGCTTTAAATTATATATATATGAATGTATGTTTTTATTGTTGCACTATAAAAATGTTTTCAATAGATATACATGTAATGTTCGTTTGGTATAATAAGGACAATTTGTATAAATATGAAAGGTGAAATTGAATATCGTGTTTTTATGTTCCTTTGAATGCGGAAAGTATGCAACGAATATAAGAAACTTGGATAAAATTTGTTCTCCTCTTCTAAAATGTTTTTGGAAATAATGGATATTTGGTTTCTAGAGTGTTAGCTAAAACATGAGTTGAAGAAATGGGTATTCTATAAAATGAATATCTCTTTTTCATTATAGTCCTTGAATCGAATTGATATATTCATATAGACAATGTTCACTATTGAGTTATATGATAAAGAGTCATCTCCTTCATTGAATGTAGGGATTATGAAGCACTTTGTTGTTATTTATTTTAACCCCGAATAATGGCTAGACATAGCAGAAACTTTGTACATTCAAGTTTGATTGGTGAATGTTTTCTTATCTTATTACGGGATCTAGTTTTCCTTCATTCATTGATACAATGATAACACTTCTTGATTACTTAATCTATAACTTCTAGTTGTCTTATGGAGTTTCGTGCAATGTGATTTTTGGTTTTGAATGATAAAATTAAAAGACCATTGGGTCCTACTATTGAAAATATCTTATTGAATTGGGTCGTCAAATTATTAAAGTTTCGGGGTTTCTTATAATAGATGTTAGGAATATTATGTTAGCACTCACATGGTTTGTTAGTAATATTGTAATGTGAAAATTATGGGAGTAATTATTCACATGTAAATGTTAGTAGATAGTAATATTATTGTTATATAAACAATAATATAGATTATGGTTTGGAGTTGTTTTAACAACTCATATGATTTGAGTTGTGTATTGTTAAAATCACAACTAAATAAGTATTTGTGGAGATAAAATCTCCTTGAATATAGGATCATCTTCTCCTATATACTTTGTAATGAGTTTCAATGAATCAATGGACTTGTGAGTTTCCTGTGTAAATCCAATACCAAGTTTTCATTTGGTATCAAAGTCGTGTTGGTCCAAAATGAGAGTCTTTCAAAAATTATTTCTTAGTGTTTATGTATTGCAATCCACACTTTCCTTAAGATCTTCAACAATCTTGTTAAAGATGCACATATTAAATTGGATGATTTCACGTACCACTACTACAAAGGGGGTGTTTTAAGACAATATTAGAGACAATACTTAACCAAATCGTCTTAAATAAAAAATTGTATATTGTATCAAAGCGGTGTCTCTAATTAATTTTGTAATGCCTCTATCATGGCTATTAACCTTGATCACTTTTGTAATTAAAGTAGCAACGTTGATAGGTGATTCTCGTTTTGAAGACGGTGTACTCTTTAAAATTGATTAATCATGTTGTTGTAGATGATATGTTTTATCTTCTAAAATTGGATAACATCATGCCATGACAATTCTGAATTTATAATGAAGTATTTCATATACTTTTTATGCTAAAATTTTTAATGTATTTTGCATGTGGATGAAGGAAATAAATTCAATCTTATTTGTTCATTTCCTATTTTGCAATACTGAAACTTGTTTTTCAGTCTATTGATTGCATAGTGCAAGAGTAACCACACCTTGGATCAATTACAGTGATCCAAGGCATGTTTAGGATTTTTCAATGTTTCGATCATTGTGATTGAGTCGGTCAGAATATCTGATTTCTGAACCCAAGCTTGCATTAGGGGTCACAGGGGGTCCTGTAGCATCTTTTGATTTCACCCTTCTAAGTGATCTAATAACGTTGTTTTGATGAATTGTGAAAGGTAATGTTCTTTGATTAATTTATTGGGACCTAATTAATCTAAGTTCTTTTGATTATTTTATCCTATCCTAAACCTATGTTATGGTGATTATATTTATTTTGATGATTAAATCCTAAGTGGGGTAATGAGGGACTATCCTAAGTTTTGGATACTAATTAATCCTAAGCTATGGTTTATAAACTAATACTAAGGGAACCTAACCTAATGGACATTGACCTAACCTAAGGGAAATGTGGTTGGCTTTGTTAACAAGTGGTTGGATGGTGGTGACACCATTCCAAATGCATTGCAAGGTTTAAATGTTTCATTTAATAAGCTTGTTGCTGCCAATTTTGGCCAAGGCATGAAGGTAGAGGAAAATGTTGAGTTGTCGACTCTATTCAATTTGATTGAATGAATTTTTCAAGTGTTAGCTATAACTAACAAAAGATAAGGCATGGCGGGAGTTTTGGAAGGGACACTGTCAGTCCTATTGGCATTAATGAGCCTCAACCTGAGTGAAAACTACCTGGGAATAGTAGAATGGGTTGAAGAAAAATAAATGGGTTGGTTTTATTGTTCATTCAAAAAAATTAGCTCTTTGGCCCTGCATGTTGTATTTCCATTTTTCAAACTTTCAGTTCGATTTTGTTGCATGTTAAAATTTGCCATTGCATGGTGGAAATAATGGAAAAATTTGGTTATGGAAACTATAAAAGAAAGTGGGAAAAGTTTCAGAGGATTTGTTTGGCGTTTTTCGTTGGAAATATTTTTGTGGAATCTTTGCTTGAAGGATTGAAGCAAGGAAGAGAAGCTAGAGCACTACCAAGCATGATAGGCTCTATCTCTTTAAGATATCTTGCTTTTATTTAAACATTTTCATAAAGAGAACTTTTCTCTTCATGAAAACGTCTCTGAGAATAGTTTTTGGTGTGTTTTTTACTTCTTCTTGCTTCTGTGAGCTTCTTATGGTTATGGTTTCTTGTGAATATAATGATTCTATGGAATGAAATAGTTTTACATGATTTTGGGTTTCAAATGAAGTTGGAAAACAAATGTATTGTATTATTGGAAACTGGGTATAATTGTTCAAGGGGATTATGTGTTTTTATAAATATGTCTCCTTGTTTTTTACCCTATTGGTGTTTATCGATTTACAGGGATTCAGTTGGAAGTCTCTTGAACTTTGGAACTCTCCAGGTTGTTGTGAAACTAGGTTTTGATAAATATTATTTGGGTCAACTTTGTTCACAATAATAAAAAGGGCTTGTAATGGAACTCCTATTTCAGTTTGATGGTCATATGATTTGGTTGTATTATCAAATATTGTTGGTCGACTCATTTCTAGAATGCATGTTTTGGGATTCTTGTTTCGGTTCATAATCCTTCGTTTTGGCTTAAGATTGGTAACTGATCTTTTGATCTTTTGTTGTTTTAATGAGATCTTGTTTCGACCCATACTGGGTATTCATGAAGGTGGTATTTGAGCATTGTAAGTGCATGTTGTATAGGTGAATGATGGAGTTTTCTATATCTCGTCATCTTAAGTTTTGTTTCGTTGTTTAAATACCCTTCTTGGGTGGACATGTTTGAGAAACAAGGATTGGTAATCTCATGTCTCTCTCTTTTCGTTGATTATGATTTCGTTGCATGATTTCCCTTCTTGGGTCGGCTCTGGTTTTTGAACTTAGTTGATTTTTGTAAGGACTCGGTTTGTATTAATCTCAAACTGGGTTTCATTTTCTTTTGCTTTATGTTCCTTTGAAGAATTATAGTCTTCGAGCATCATGTGTAGGGCATCATGATTTGGTAGCAGTTCTTGTTCTACTTTGGAGATTCTAGTGGTTTGGGTCATCATTGTTTTCTTGGGACACATTCTTAGACGAAAGCATGTTTTGTTGAATGTTTTTGTTCCTGTGAAACATCTCTTTTGAGACTGTACTCTCATTTTTTAGTTGGTTTAAATGTTGTGAGGAGATTATTTCTCATATTCAAGTTTGTTTCAAATAATTTGGACGATGTGAGTTTTGCTTGATCATTGTTAAGTTTTTGGTTTTTAAACTTGGATCTTGGTCTTTTTGGGTAAGGTCGTACTCTATGTTTTGTTCTTTGAAACTATTCTAATTTCATTCTCATATAGCTTGGATGTGGGAGTTATTTGGGCATTCAATTTTTTATTGTTTATTGAGTTTCATGTTGTGATACGACCTTCTCTCTGTCATATTGGTTGAATGGTTATGTTTTGATCAAATGGGTTTTGATCTCAACTTGTTGTTGATGGAGATCCTTCAGAAGTTTTGTATCTTGTGTTTGATTTGTCTTGTGAATGCTTATGTAAACCTCCTGTGGAATATAAAGTGAATATATTTGGTATTGTCAAGTTTGTTATTTTTTTGAGGCATCCTCTTGGAATAGAGGTAGGGATTTAGATAGCAGGGTTATCAGGACAGTATGTTGTTCATGTTGGTTCATTCGTGTTTTTATATCAAACCTTTTTATTTATTGATATGAAATTGATTTTGATAGGGACAACATTTTGTTCTTATCAAGTCATTGTGTTTTTAGATCAATTCATTTTCGATTGATTGATAGGGAACTGACTGTGATATAGTGGAACTTTGGCTTGGTGAATTAAATTGAAACCAATGAGGACAGATCATGACTTTAATTAATTCTCTTCTTATAATTGGTTACAGTTTGAAATGTTATCATGTTGAAATGATTATCATTACTGTGAGATAGATGGAATTAAATTTTGTTGGATTATTTAACTTATTTTAAGGGCAATGATACTTAAATAGATTTATTGACTTCTTGTCTATTCTCGACATTGTGACTTTTTGGGAAGTTTATTTGATTGATCTTATTTTGTGTACTTGGAACCTTTTCATAAATAGTAGGGTTCCTTTATGAAACAATTAGATAAAATCATATTGTTTTAACGTTATAGCGCTTATCATGCTCAATTCTTGTGAACTGACTCATGCTAACAATTTTGCATATGGACTTCGTGAAAATTGAAAGGAGAAAGACTTATAAAAATTTGCATTTGTTTTATTAATGAAATCATTTTCTTCATTCAGATGTTTTATGTATTGAAATTCTCTTGAAATGAACTTGTTGGAAAAACTATGAGGATGTATTAAATTATTTTTATAATGATGAAATATGTTTCCTTATAAACTTATGGAATATTATTGAGCTTGGAGTGAAGTGAACACTCTCTTTTGATAAAGGAATTGTTGTGTAAAATTTGTTGATTTCTGATTTATTCGAGGGTCATATATGTTTAGATTTGATTAATATCTCTAAATATTAACATGCATGATAAGATTTTATTAATATTCTTAAATATTTACATGCATGGCTTAATGAATTCTAAGGTATAGAATAATGCTTGGTTAAGAAACTATATCACACACACACACACACACACACACACACACACACACACACACACACACACATCTACATACATACATACATACATACATACATACATATGTATGTATGTATGTATGTATGTATGTATGTATGTATGTATGTATGTATGTATGTATGTATATGTATGTATGTATGTATGTATGTACACACACACACGTACACACACACACACACACACACACACACACACACACACACACACACACACACATATATACACTTCGACTCATTTCATTTTGGGAAATGGTATAACTATGATGATTATGATTGATAGATCCTTACTCGGAAAAGGGAATAAGGATAGTTCTATATAGATGAATGTAGCATTCTTATTATGAATCTAAACCTTATATTTTTTATTTCTTTAATAGGACAATAGTCCTTAATTATGAATAAGAGGATACTTACTTTTATCTTTTGATCAAAACTAGGTATCTTATCCTTATAATGTAATAAAGAATAGTTATTGTTGATGATTGGTTGTATGCTCTTCTATATGAAAACAATAAATGGAAATGGGAAAGCTTAAAAGAATTAATAAGAAGATTTAGATATTATAATATCACTAAGTCTAATGTATAAGCTTTTAGTCAAGATTGTTTACAATGATAAACTATAGTAAGAAAAATTAATGATCTTACTTACTCGATATCGAATTCAGATTTATCGATAAATGGAAATAATGGTTTAAGATTAAAAGGTTCATATGCAAGAACACATATTTTATCTGCATACCTTCAATTGGTGTAAAATTACATTTCAAATCCTTTCTTTGGATCAATCGTACTTAGTGGACCCTTAGGTACATTGTTAACGATTAATTATCAGGGTAACAAATTGAGGGTTAATAATCTAATGTTTCTTAAGTATGTTAGGTTAGTTAAAAGAACTTAATAGGTTGTTGTAATATAGGGGTTGAATACGCACCCTCATAATGACGAGATTCATTACGAGGATACTGTGATGTAGCTAGCTATGCTTCAACACCCCACTTAGTTCAATTAACTTGATTGACATAAGTGGAAATTCGGTTCATAGTTCTTCTTTAAATAGAGATAAACACATGGACTAGTGTAGTGGACAACTCATGTTGACTTAGGCTAACTAAACACACCCAATCAACAAAATTCAATTGAGTATGCCTATTTATCCTTAGTCACCATGAGTAGTCTTCTACACCAGTGTATGTGAACTACCCCTATTTAGTGTGAAACTTGGACTCAAGTTTGGTTGAAAGAAGTCAAGGAAGACCAATCTAGATAACAGTTCGAGTGTGGTGAAAGACATATTCCTTTCAATGAGTATGCCATCTTGGAATGTAAACATGGTAAACATGTTTAAAACTTTGGCCAAAGTATTGAAAACTATTGGTTGCGTTGTCTTATGTCACCTAGTCTAAGAAGGTAGGATCTCATATGAATATCAGTAATAGATATTCAGATAGGCATCTTAGACATAACACTTGAGTGACCCTTAATGGGTAAAAGAACCAAAGTATACTTAGCATATACTTGAACAAGTTAAACATGAGAGATTAATTTAATACTGAGTCATGAAATGAGAGATCGATGTTTCACCGAGTCATTACAATTGCATATGTTTTTTGTTATGAGATGGAATGGTAATGAATGTGTGTTCTGAATTGTATGAATTTAGAATAGAGAACATTATGTAAAAATAAATAAAAAAATTATTTGTTTCTAAGTCATAAAAAGTGGATGTTATAATTGTCTTTCCATAGACAATATAGATTAATACATATTTTGTCTCTTGAGAGACAATATCATTTTGTCTCTCTAGAGACAATATCATTTTTGTCTCCCTAGAGACAATATAGAATACTATTTTTTGTCTCTCTAGAGACAATACTAATTTTAATTTTTTGTCTCTTTAGAGATAATATGAATTTAAAGAATGAAAAACTGAATTTCAAGAATAAATAATAACCAAATATCATCTAGTGCAATCAACGGCTACATATCGTCTATGATGTTAGAGTGGGTTGGTAATCAATATTATAAATTAAAAACAATTTGAGTTGAATCTTGTGCCCACAAATGGGTCCACAAACATTTTATTAATATCAAATAAGATAAAATACAAAATGGTGCCTAAATGTCATTAACCCTTGACATATAATGGTACACATAATTATTGAGTTAAAACTAGAAATTGCACCCAAAGGTGCAATGGACATGACGATAGGGGTGGAGAAAAGAGAAGCAAACAACAGTGGATGAAAACTGAAAGTTAATGAGTATCATTTTGAATTGGAAATATGTATTGACCAATAACAATGTTGATATATTGAAATGACATGTTGTTTTTTCAATGTAACTTCAGAGAGTGACATACATTGTTGCATCAATTTGTGATGGAGATACACAGTTAGAGCAACATGAAAGTAAATGGCATGCATGTAGAGGGAGAATGCTTGAAATTGTCAAAGGTTTGTTTGTAACGAAAGAAGCATTTGGTAACATGAGGGTTGTATTCCCTGGTTGAATTGAGGAATCATGCTTTATTAGTTATGACACATGTAATTTGACAAGGGAATATCTTATTTCAGTGAAGGTTCCTTGTTTCCTGCATATACCAACAACTACCAAGTGTCAATAAAATGTCGAAACACACAATACAAAATTTAGAACAGCTAAAGCAAGGCCTTCCATTGATAAGTAAAGGAAGATGGAAAATTTATTACCAAGCTTGGTGGAAGCAACAAAGTCTACAACATGAGTAGTAGGGCCCAACTTGCATTGGTTCATCCGCATAATGAGCACAATGTAGCCATAACTAGCATGTTGTATGTAGCATGAAAGGAAATGATATTGTTTAAAATAAAATTTATATATATCTGGTAAACAAAATAAAAGGAACGATAACTAGATCATACCAAGCCAAGAACACAGATGTTAATCAAACACCACGATCTATGAGATGAAAACAATTCACCAGAATAATTTTACATAAAACCTTTTCAAACAAATAAGCAACAATATCATATATTATTATGGAACTCAATGAAATACAATGAGAATGGGCCTTGCTTATATAGGCAAGGAATAACAATCTAAGAACCAGTCAAGGTCATAGATCAAGCCATAAATCAAGGAAATATCTAGTCATCAAAGAACTAGTTAAGACGATAGATCAAGGAAAGAACTATACCTAACAACTAGATAATATCTCCTAATATCTAAAAAATAAAAAGAAATATCCACACACATAAGTGGGTGAGAATAAATACAATAAAGGTAAATAAAGTACCTAGGTGAACATGAGCTAAGGTAAATACCTACTCTAACACAAAAATCGACAAAAATGTATCCAACCATGTACAAAAGAATGAGAAAGAGCACTACCCTAAAAGCAAGTTTCTAGATATAAGAACCAGGTAGGTTAAGTATGATTGTGAATAGGTGAATGTTATATAAATAGAAATTTAGGAAGAGGAGAACAAAAAATATGTTTTTAGGCCACATTTATTGTTTGAACAAAATTCCATGAGATTGTAGAGGTAGAGCCATGCTAGAATGCCTTTTTACGTGCCCTATAATTGCTCTAATCTCTTTCCACAAGAAAATTGACAACACTTGCTCTGCAATGACGAAATTTTGTAGCTGTTATCTAATGTGTATAAGAAAAGCAACATGTGTTAAAAAAATTGTTACATATATTTCCAATTTTCCTTGTAATGCATGTTTGAATAGAAATAGTGCATGGAAGAAGTAAAGCAAGGTAGAAGATAAATTCACACCTAAAATCAAATCAAGCTCAATTGGGGATATAATAAATAAATATAACATTGAACATAGTTAGAGGTATCAAGTGTGTAAAAAAATAAAATTCAATGAAAGCAGTCACAAGGAAATGCTTGGATTTCTTCAATGCCAAATGTGTTGGCACTTTAACCTACAAAATGAAGACAAACTAACATGTGTTAAATGTAGCCCACTTATTGGGATTTTTATCCAATGTGTTTAAGAAAACCAACATATGTTAAATGTTTTTTTTGTACATATATTTCCAATTTGTTAGGTTAATTAATTATGCATTATATAATTAATTATTTAATTAATGTTATTAATTAAATAATGTTGTTATTTGGTTTTATTAACCATATTTGTTTTATTTCTTCACGGGTATAATTGTTATGATTGTTATAACAATTATGTGCTTCCCGGATGTAATATTGGAAGCTACTGTATTGGTTGTTGCATTGTTGCAACTCCTCATTTGTTTGTATTCAGTTGTACAATACCTATAAGTATTGCAACTCATTCATATGTAATTTGGTTGATTGAGTTTAATATAATTTATCAGGCTTCCGCCCATGTTGCTCAATCTACATTTGGTACCAGAGTGAATTGAAGCTCCTAGCAAGGTTAGAGAAGGTTGCAGAGGAAGAAGAATTTGTGGAGAAGAAATCTACAACAATGGAAAGCCAGTGTGCTTCCTCCAAACAACTTCCCACATCTCCCTGTAGTCCCTCGCAACTCCTGTGTGTTTCCAGTAAACGTAAAAAGCAAATTTTTTTTTTTTTGCCTTGGTACCCTCTGCACTAGGAAAAATTACTATCTAGAAGTCTTTTTTTCATTTTCGAATATGTAATTAAAAAATACTACTACATTTTTACTAGCTATGTGACTGTATATGCTAAGTATTTTTCGAGTTGGTTGCATTACAAATCGTGTTCCTCATTGAGTTGACTCTTGCATTTGACGGAGTTGTTTTTTGTATTGAGTGGTTTGGATATTTTTACAAGCCGACCTTCTAGACGTGTCTTTCATCGAGCTCTATATTGGGGAGAGCAACTACACTGCATTGACCAAGCAAGGCCAGACCATTTCCTTGTCCACCGAGATGGAGATCAACTTCTGAGAAACCAATCAATAGCCGAGCCTACACAAAGTCGAAGCGTATCTAAACAATATGGTGGCGAATTGTATTAGAAAAAATGTGGCATCTCCACACAAAGAACCCCCGCACTAAAAATAACGCACTGCATAGAAATCAAACCCTCGCCACCCCAAAACACAAGCAAATCAAATCAGTTAAAGAAATAGTTAAAAAGAAACAAGTGAAAAAGCAAATAAGCAAAATACCATTTGGATATAAAAAGATGTAGAAAAAAAAGAAGCAAATACATGCAAATTAAATACGGTGGACTAGAAAATACAAAGCGGTTCTTTACAAAGAAAAAAAACAAGAAGGCTTTAGATCCGGAAAAAAGGAGAAACCCTAATCACCAAGCAAGCTCCACGCAAGCCTCCATTCAACCAAGTCGCATTTTTTTCCTAAAGGTGAGTTGATTTTTCCTTTATTTAAATACAAGTTTGTTCATTTCATATCACAAGTGCCAAAAGGGCCTAGTTGGACAAGAGGAACGACTTGGGTGGGTGAGGTGTAAGGTTCAAAACCCACCACCAACACAAAATTTTGAATTTTGACATTTAGAGGCAAAACTGGAAAAACCGCCTAATATGGAGGTGAATTTGGTGGAAAAACCACCTCTAAACCGTTTAGTCATAACTAAATAACCTTCTAAATTTTTTAGTGAGAAAAACCCTAATTTAGGGTAAAAAAATTTTCTCCTATTAAGCTTTTTTTTATTTCGAGCAACATTTGCAAAAGGAAGACTGTCCAAAAACTTCATTTTGGGCCACTTTTTAATGGATTTTTGCATTAAGGGTCATATTGGGCTCCGGAGGCCACCAAGGCCTCGCAAAAAAAAAAAAAATTTTGCCATTCAATTTTTCTAAATTTTTGAATGTAATTGCATGCTTCAATATATTGTACTAATTTGCAAGTTGCCATAGTCAACCGCAAATATTGTAACTACTCAGAAACTGGCTAGAAAGTTGTAATCAAAAATAGTAAAAAAATTGGTTCTATAATACTCATGAGATCCTAGATCTCATTCGCAGCATTCGGTATATATGGTGCCTTTGGGAAGCACTTACAAGTAAATTTGTCACGACTACTACTACACTTAATGCCTAATATAGCTACAACAACGTCATCTGGGCATCGACCCTTTAAATCGACGGGGAGTAATAAGGTCACAATGCACACACTATGAGCCATCCCATCCATCTGTGAATGATTACATGACATAAATCCAAACTAAGAAATTATCCAAGTATATAGAAAAGTTACGGTGCGTATGAGGATATTTCTTTGAGCCGGTGTCAATAATCACACAGACCCCTTTCAATACTGTCTTGGTACCACGTATTGAATTCTTTCACATACATTAACACCTCTTTCACGTACCATCGGGTATATATAAAGGGTGAGCTTCTTCCACGTATTTTCGGGTATATCGGAAGGGCGCGTATATAGAAAGGTTCGGTATATCGGACTGACGGTATATAGATTGGGAGACCTTATACCTAGAGTGATAAGAGCCAAACCCTGTCAGTGTTTTCTACAAAATGGGCACCAATGCCCCCAAATTTTTTCTTCTGATTCACAACTACTCAGAGGAAACAACTATGTTGCATGGAAGACAAAAATCAAGACACAACTTGAGTTTGAAGAGATCTGGCCTATTGTGATTATGACTCTGACTCGACCAGATCAACTACTGATACAACATAAACAAGTAGTTTGATAGAGCATATCAGAAATCCAAACTCATCATCTTGTTTGGAGTGTCTGATGATGTGCAACCCCACATTCATGATGCCACAACAGCCAAAGAAGCATGGGATAAGTTGAGCACGGTGTATGAGGCCAAAAACAAGAATGTCATTCTAATTTGCAGAGTCAATTACACACACTTGAAGTTCAAACAAAATGAGAAAATCAAATCTTTCTTAAGAAGAGTTACAAAATTGAGGGCTTCACTTCTAGCCCTAGGAGAAGCGGTCAAATATGATGCTCTCATTCCCATTGTTCTGAGATCACTCCCTTCTTCATACCATATTTTTATAACAACACTAAACTTTTCAGATACGACAGTTAGTTTTGACAAATTGGTAAACCTATTACAACAAGAGGAAGCCATGCACAATAAGGATGATGAAGAGGAGTAGGAACTTTCTTCACATCAAAAATGGAAAGGAAAAGGTAAAGGAAAACCTAATTCCTATCAAAATTCCCAACATCAAAATCAATATCACGGGACAAACAACAGAAGAAGAAATGTCCAATTTGTAAAAGAGGACATGACTTAAAATATTGTTGGTATAATACTTACAAGAAAGGTTCATCAAGCAACTCTAGACCTCCACAAAAATCTCACAAGGGACATTCTAACTACAATCAAGGGTAGAAAAAGGGGAACTAGAAAAGAAGACCCCATCAGCAAGGAAATATTGTTGAGCAAGAAGAACATTTAGATAATGAAGACTTCTTGTACACTACTCGATCAAGTGAACCATCCATGTCATCTAGTGATGTCTGGTATGTTGATTTGGGAGCCACTCGACACATGACTAGCCATAGAGACTAGTTTACTTCAATGAGGGACACGCCATCAAAAATCATGTTTCGTTGGGAGATGATTCTTCATATATAGTTCAGGGGATTGGGAACATTTCTCTACCCCTTGGTTCACGCAACTGTAGACTATCAGATGTCTTATATGTCCTGGGTTGACAAAGAATCTACTTTTAGTCAGTTAACTCCTAGATCACAACTTAAAAATTGACTTTGATAGTCATTCTAGCAAGAAAACATGTTTGGATTGAGACAAATCATGAGGCTCGAAAATAGTTGCAAAAGCCTCCAATGTGGGACGCATGTTCCAACTTGATTTTGTTCATAGAGATGATCAAGCACTTGTGGCTAAGAACTCTACCTCAACACAGTTGTGGCATCGGAGACTTGGTCATGTTAGTTTCAAGTATCTCAGACACTTTTCCAGCCGGTGCAATATGGTACATGGGCTACCATCTCTTCAAAAGGATACAAAAAAGTGTCCTCACTTGCCTAGCAGGAAAACAACATAGAGCTTCATTCCAGAAGAGTACATATCGAGCTCATGGTAAGCTTGATCTGGTTCATACCAATCTTTGTGGTCCAATGCAACCAAGTCATTCTAGATTTCAATACTTCATGCTTTGTGTTGATGACTATTCAAGAAAAATGTGGATTTTTTGTCTTCACAAGAAAAGTGAAGCTTTTGAAACCTTCAAAAAGTTCAAAGTAGTAGTTGAGAATAAAATTGGTCATCACATCAAAACTCTCCGCTTAGATCGAGGGGGAATTCACCAATAATGAGTTCAAAGACTACCTACAAACTCATAGGATTCATCGACAAATGCCTCCTCCACACACACCACACTACAAAAAATGGTGTTGTTGAGAGAAGAAATCATACTATCATGGAAATGGTGTGATGCATGATCAATGATTCTGGACTTGCAAAGACATTCTGGGTAGAAGAAATAAAGACAATAGTGTATTTGTTGAACAGAGTGCCCACAGTTTCTCTTGAAGGAGTAACACCACAAGAAGCATGGTCAAAGCGGAAACCATCTATTGCACACCTTAGAGTATTCGGGTGCAAAGCAAGTATGCACATACCCAAGTAAACATAAAGAAATTGGACATGAAGTCACATAAACTCATCTTCATTGGGTACAATGAAGAGACTCTTGGGTATAGATTGATGGATCTAAAGACCAGAAAAGTCTACACCAAGAAGAGATGTTGAGTTTTTTTGAGAAGAAGGAAGTAGAGACTCCTCCTCCAGACTCACCTAGATGTAGATTTTTCACCAATTGTAAAAATTGAAGCTGATGTTCCCTTAGATGATGAAAGTGATGATGGGGATGATGGTGTTGATATGATAGAACCACGACCCATGGGAACAGTTCAGTCGTATGCCCAAGTGGTGTACTAGCACATTACGAGATGCAAGAATGGATGCTCCACCGATACATCCACCCCTGGACCATGGACTCACAGTAAAGCAAGAGAAGAAGTTAACTTTTCTTTGATGAGTAGAGTTATTGAGTCTAATGAGCCCTCTATAGTCCAGAAGCCCTACAGTCAAAATCTTGGAAAGATGCCATGGACTCTGAATATCAATCAGTGATGAAAAATAACACTTGGCAGCTTGTCGATCTTCCACCAGGGAAGAAACCCATTGGATGCATATGGATATTCAAAATGAAGTACAAAGCAGATGGGACAGTGGACAAGTATAAAGTGAGACTAATAGTAAAGGGGTATGTACAAAAAGAAGGCATTGACTATGAGGATACATTTTCTCCCACAGCTAAGATCAAAACGATCAGGATGATCTTTTCTCTAGCTACATAGTTTGGATGGAAAGTCCATCAGATGGACGTAAAAAGTGCCTTCCTAAATGGATATTTACAAGAAGTCTATATGACTCAACCTGAGGGATATGTTGTACCTGGTCAAGAAGCAAAGGTATGCAGACTCAGAAATCTTTGTATGGCCTCAAATAAGCACCCCGGGCATGGTACATCAAGATTGATGAGCATCTCGTACAACATGGATTTGTTAGAAATCCATACTGATCCCAATCTCTACCTCAAAAAGCAAGGGGGGAGATTGTGATTGTCGTTGTCTATGTCAACAATCTAGTCATCACTAGCAATTCAGTGAGGATGATCGATGCAATGAAGAAATATCTTAATCGATCGTTCGACATGACCAATCTCGGGCTGATGCATTATTGTCTTGGATTGGAAGTATGGTAGAAAGAGAATCACATTTTTTTCTCAGATGAAATATACCAAGAAAACACTCGAGAAATTTAGGATGATGGATTGCACACCAATTTCTACACCTATGGAGAATAGATTGCAGTTATCTCGTTCAGATCCATCTCCTGAGGTAAGTGCCACTCTCTATTGGTAGTTGATTGGGAGTCTCATTTACCTAACCTACACTAGACCAGATATCAGCTTTGTAGTGAGCTATCTATCCAGGTTCATGCAAGAACCCAAAGTTTTTCATTGGAAAGCAACAAGGCACATCTTGAGATATCTCAAAGGATCAATGGATCTTGGTCTAGAATACAAGAAGAATGATAACTTCTTCTTGTCAGATATTCAGATTCAGATCATGCAAGCAATATTGATGACAGAAAATCCACTTCAGGATTTGTATTATTTATGGGATCTAGACCAATATCATGGGGAAGCAAGAAACAACACTTTGTTTCTCATTCTTCCATATAATTTGAGTATCATTCTGCAGGAGAAGTTTTATGTGAAGTGATTTGGCTATGTCGCATACTAGAAGGACTTGGAATACCATAGACAAACCGACCACCATGTATGTTGACAATGAAGGTGTTCTCAAAATTGTTCACAATCCAGTGTTTCATGAAAGAACAAAGCACATTGAGGTACAAGTTCATTTCATACGTGAGCATGTGTTGAAGCACAACATCCAGCTTCAATTTTGTCCAACAACTGAACAACGAGTAGATATCTTCACGAATTCACTTGCACGTGACAAGTTCAAGTTGTTCAGAGAATTCCTCTCCTCATCCCTTGAGACAATGCACAATTAAGGGGGGGAATGTTAGGTTAATTAATTATGCATTATATAATTAATTATTTAATTAATGTTATTAATTAAATAATGTTGTTATTTGGTTTTATTAACCATATTTGTTTTATTTCTTCACGGGTATAATTATTATGATTGTTATAACAATTATGTGCTTCCCGGATGTAATATTGGAAGCTACTGTATTGGTTGTTGCATTGTTATAACTCCTCATTTGTTTATATTCAGCTTGTACAATACCTATAAGTATTACACTCATTCATATGTAGTTTGGTTAATTGAATTTAATATAATTTATCAAAGCCTCCACCCCTATTGCTCAATCTACACAATTTTCCTTGTAATGCATGTTGAAGAGAAATATTTGATGGAAGAATTAAGTAAAGAAATGCGAAGAGAAATTTGCACCAAATGAAATCAAGCTCGAATGTTGGGAATAAAATAAAGTAATATATCACTGAACATAGTTAGAGGTATCTGTTAACCTTTAAATTTTAGCTTGAAAATGTTAAAAGTTGATTCAAAATTTCTTCTAAAATCTTTGAAAGTCCAAAGTTTCGAGACTTCAGATTTTGTAGGTTTTCTTCTTCAAGGAAGAAGTTGCCTACTCAAAAATTTTGACTTTGAAGTTCTAAACTCGAAATCTTGAAAGTCCAAAAATTCGAGTTTCAGAGACTTTCGGATTTGGAATTCTCCTTTGGCAATTTTCACTATTTAGACTTGAGTTTTGAAGTCCCAAACTCCGAAGTTTTGAAATTTTTGAACTTCGGACTTTCGGGTTTCGGAGTCTCCTACCTTCATTTTGATATTTTTGCCTTTGGACTTCCAAAGTTTGAAACTTTGAAGTTTTGAAATTTTAGAACTTTGGACTTTCGGGTTTCGAGTCTTCCATCATCTTTTCATAAACTTCATCTCTCAAATTCTGAAGTCCTGAAAATTTGAAGTTCTCAAATTTTGAAACTTCAAAATTTTAGGGTTTCAGACTTCGAGTTCTATGGGCATTTAATTCTCACCAACCCTCCCACATGTCGGATTTTGGGCATTAATTTTAGGTTTTTCTATATAAACTTGAGTTTTACCTATCATTTCCACTCGACCCTTTTCTCTAACACTGATTTTTACCAAAATTTTGTACTTTCAAGATGTCATTTTCAAGGCATCCGGTCCATATTTCATGATATACTCCTCCGATATCTATGCTCATTGGATTATGTACCCATCAAGTGATTTCATGGTTTTGTAATTGCCATTTTGGAGCTTTCAATTTCAAATTTTAGAGCTTTCATTTTCGTAGTTTCAAAGGTTTTTTCTTTTGGATTTTCAAATCTTTCACTTTTGGAGTTTCGAACTTTCACTTTCGATTTTTGGGGCTTTATTTTTGGAGTTTTGGAGGTCTTCTATTTCAGTGTTTTTGGAGGTTTGCACTTTGGAGTTAGAATAACTTCAGAATTTCGACTTCAACATTTCGTGTTTTTACAAAGATTTGTTACAAAATTTCCAAAGGCCTTTTGGATTACGAAATCCGAACTTAATGTCAACGTCCTCATTAAAAGGAAAATAAAAGATGAAATATACATTTTTAGGAGTTGTTCCTCATGCGTGCCTTTCTTTAGACTTAGGGAATATTGGATATATCGATCTTGGCGATAGATTTTCCGACTTCCTGGACAAGGTTGAGAGATCCTAACAAGAAGTCTTGGATGCAGGCTATATATGACAGAGATTTTACTCTCGCTACCGGTTTTCTTGCATCCATGCATTTTCCCGAGTTCATATTGGCCGCAACAACCCATTTTGATGAAGATTCCAGGACGGTAAAGAATGGTGACGGTAAGGTTATAATTTGATTGGACTCTAATTTCTTTGAAGATTTGTTTAAACTCACTAATGTTGAGGACTATGCCACAATTTCACCCAAAACTGCAATTGAACATTGGGACAAGGAAACTAAATTGTGTGCGAGGGTCATGATGAATAGCTACTTGTCTAAGAGTGTCACCAAGTTTCCTAAGACAATGTTTCGGTCAGATTTCATCCAGAAGTGAACGATCTCATTATGTTGTTGAGTAGAGTTTCAGGTCTTGCTTCTATAAAGGAATTTTAGGAATGGATGTTCTTGTATATCGACACTATCAAGAAGAATAAATAATTCATACAATGGGGAGAGCATATCAGTAGCTCTATTTTTTTAATTAAGTAAAGTCTTGTCTTCCAAAAGCTTTTATATGACTTCATTCTTGGTTTACTGCTACCAGTACTGCCATGAGGGAATTTAATGGGTTGAATACCAAAGGTGTTAAAAGTGCATCTCATATTTTTTATTTTTATCGTCGAATCACGATGGAGGAGGCAAGAAGACATTTTTGTATAGTTAATGATTCTTTCTTCGATGTTCTTCTTTATCATTTTGAAAAGGATTTGTATAATCAAAGGATTTTAGATGAGGCTTTCAAGGAAGTACGAGAGTGGGGGCCATTTACCTTCAGTTTCCTACATTTACATACATCAGGATTCCTAGTTTCATGGGTGCCCCGAAATTTACCTAGGTTCCCTACTAACAAATGGGTTTTGCTAGAGTTGGTTCAAATTGTTGGATTATCATAAAATCTAGAACAAACAACGTAAGGTGGGATTCCAATTTCCCATTTCAATCGGCAGATATACTTATGCCAGTATTTATAAATTGAAGAATGTGGATGCAAAAATTTCTGAAGTTACTTTGTGAACCTTTCATCCTCAAACCAATTTTGATTACTGGGGTAAGTTCAGTGAAACAGGTTTATCCAGTTTTCATGTGCCTCAGCTAGAGGATATTTGGATTCACTATCGGGATGAGTTCATTATCCGACAATGAGAATACGAAAGGTTGACTTTGGATGAGGTTAGATAGTTTGGTATTGCATAGATTCCAAAGGAGATGGATGATGAGGAAGAAGTATTGGATCCAGTATACAAGGATAATAATGTTTCCAATCAACCATTGCCATGGATTGATTGGTATTAAGAAGAAAGTTACAATATTAAGGAAAGGGTGGGCCCCATTTTACAAAGAACATATGATTGGTTGGCTACCTTGGGAATTTCACCCAAAGGGTTGGATCAATCTATAAGAACAAAATCCCAACAAACAATGAGTCTTCCTACACCCACAAAAGGAAAAAGGTCTACCCAAAGGACCAATATAATCCCTAAGAATATTTCATTTATTTTTGGAAGTTCCTCTCTTCGAAGGCCTCTACTTTTAAAATTGTGTCCTCTACGGTGCCAAGATGTCGAAGTTGTTGAGGTTATTGATTCTCCAAACAGTATCACATAGCTTTTCATTCCCTTCTTTTGTGTCATTATCACTTCCTTCATCACTACCTTCTTCGCTTCTACACTCATTTCTTATTTTCCATCCCCATCCATGGCCCAAGTGTTTTCATCCCTTCTTGTTCTCTTAGTAGGGGAAATGATTGGGTCTCCAGCTTCCACTTCACTCTCTCTGCAGCTTGTCATTTCCTTCCATCTCAACTTCTAGCCTCATTGTATCCACTCCTATGGTTGTTCTCACATCCACCCCATATATCATTACCACCTCCACTTCATTGCCAACTAATGTTACCAGTGCTATTGTATTATCTAGTGCTCTAGGTATTGAATCATTCATGTCATCTCTATTGGAATTTTCTATACCATAATGGTTGTATCGCTAAACTCCAAAATAGAAGAAGAAGGTGCATGTGGTAGATGTAATAAACCGAGTGTGTTGGAACCTACTCCGAGGAGATAGGACAAATGAACAAAGATCATCTCTAGGCTATCTATGAACCAATCAGGAGAGAGATTCACAGAAATTGCTACTCCCATTTAGGGAAAGACTAAAGAAATTATCACAGCAGCAGACTATCAAATTTCCATATTTTTACTAGGTAAGGCAACATGATGAACATGCCAAACAAGATGTGCAAACGACTCTCAATAATTTTTTGAAGAAATATGATAAGGATAAAGCTTCTAAGATGAATTGAAAGTGAAGGTTGAATAGCTCACTGCTTTGATGAGAAAAGTAACAAAACCCACTCAAACCACTAATCTTTCAACTACAACTACTCTGAAAATTCCTTCCGCTCTGGGTGGTATTTCCTATCATGAGATCGAGAAGATAGGTGAGAAGGGAATATTAGTGAATGGATGGATGGAACGCATGCTTCAAGAAGCTAATCCTTTTATCACATAAGTTGTTTAAATATATAATGATTTGCAAGCCGAAAGATCCTCTATTCGTAGGATGGATGAGGCTTTCTCTAAAGATAATAATAATTTGAATATGAATTTGACCACATGGGGTGAGATTAGAGAGGAAGATCCAAATCTACTTCTTCAAGAAGAATTAATTGATGATGTTTCTAAGTTGTTTGAATTTCAAAAGGCTATGGAATTTAGATCCCAGGTATTACAAGATTTGATCAAGAAATTGGACAAAAAGCATGTGGAAATAATGGATGCTCTAAATGATATCTCATAAGAGTTTGATAATATCAATTGTAAATTCTTTAATGAGAATATTGATGTTCTTCCAGTAGATCAAATTAATTCAAATTTCAAGGATTTGGTGAAGAAAGATGATGAGGTAAATAGGGCTTTCAATATTGACTCAATTGACAAGTTGGTTTCATGCCGAATTTCACAAGTCGGGTCAAGAAAGCGGTGAGTAAACTCAAAAAGATCCCAGCTAAAGTAGTAAGAGAGATTGAAACAATGGATTTGGTAAATCATTACACATGTAGACCAAGAAGAAGAAGTATAAGGAATCATCAAGTGTTTCATTGACTACAAGCATCAGATGACTATGTGGGAGAAAGAACAAGAGAAAATGAAGAAGGAAAAGATGTTGCAGGACCAAGCTAAGTTAGGCGGCCATGGAAGGACAGTTCCAAGCTCTAGATCAGTCCAAGTTGTAGGATTGACTGAGTCAAACCTTTGCAACTACTTTGCTATTTTTATGGGATCCTGTTCCTAGAACTTAATTACATTCTATTTTTAGTAATTTTTAGTTAAGGTCCAGCTGTAATGGCTCAACCTAAAAACTTATAAATAGTTAAGTGCATAAGTTTAAAGAGATAGATCATTGGAAAGTTACTCTTCAAGATTGGAAGAGTGCTTTGAATACTTTGAGGCCTTTCAATTATATTCGAACAATATTTTTCCATGAAATATCTGATTTATTGTGTTAATAGTTGATCAATGTATGTTTTGTGGATGTGAAATTCCTTGGTGTAAGTTATTAGCTAACATTTATTTCAAAATATCTTATTTCAATTTGTTGGAGAATGATGTGATTACCTTGAAAATAAGTTGTGAAATGTTGTATTCCTTCTGTTATTAAGTTACATTATCGTTAACTGTCATAGAGAGAAAGGGATGTATGACATGTGCATATCATATATTGTCATGAATTATTGATTGTGTATTTGAACAGATTTGATCTATTTGTTAGGTATGCTTGGGGTCTTACAAGGGAATGTATGTTATTTTATCTAGTGGTTTATTATTTTCCCTATCCAAATAGTATAAGGTGAATTAGATTGTGATGGTTACTTTATCCTTTCTAAGTTAAACCTTTCTGATGTCAAGATCAAGAAATTATCTAATTATACTCTCTTGGTGTATCACCATATTTTCATTTATTGTTATTTCTAACTCTGAACCCCATGAATTGAGTAGATTAGAGTCATTTTAAAGTGTTCTTAGCCTTACACTTCGATCTTAAATTGGGTGCCCCAAGTTCCAAAGGAATTCGGCCTTCTCCGAAGGTTCATCCCAAGGCAACAAGGTCCCACACCTTGGGGATGTTCCAACATTGCACGGATCTCTCAGCAATTTAATGGGTGCATGATCCCTATGACAACAAAGATCATAATGTGTAAAAAAAAAAAAGTAAATGAAAGCACTCACAAGGATATGTTTGGATTTGTTCAATGCCAAATGTGTCAAAGACTTTGAACTACAAAATAAATAAGAAATAAAGTGATTGTCCAATAAATATAACACAATCAAACTTTTGGAAGCTAATTTCATGTTTAAAAATGTGAAGAATCACAATGAAAACATTTGCAAAATTTCATAATGAAGAGAAAATAATGCAAGCGAAAAAAAAAAAAAATTACCTCTTAAACCAATCTCACAAGTTAATATGATTAGAAAGAGGACAAGAAATATTTAAACTAGTGGTTTACAAGTAGCATCTTAAATGTTTTTTCATATCTTTATGAAAAGACACACTTAATTTTTTGAGTACTATCTAAACCACAAGTATGCATTCTTTAAATAATTCTTATGCTTAACAAAGGAAATGAATCATCTTATTGCTATTAAAACCTTCTAGTTATATGTTTCTACTAATATATTATTATTCCTCCTCCTATGTTCCCTTGCCTATTAAATATTCTTGTCATTTTCACCAAAGAATTCAACCACCCTCTTGTTAAATGTCACCGCACTCTCATAACTCCGCACATAAAAAATTATATTAATAGAAAAACATAAGTAAGCCATTTCGGTCCGAAAACTCCATTTTGTTAAACAGGAGAGGTATGAAATAATAACAGGAAAGAATCTACCAACAAATAAGAATCTTATAGGCTGATTTGAGACATCTAAAATCCTAGGTAACTATGAAAACAAATATGAGAAATATGAACAATTCATGGCTATTATGAAAATTGACTTCAAATACTTACATTTCATTATATTTCAGATTCGAAAAAATTGATTTGTAGGATTGGCACCTAGTGTCAAAGGAAGAGAACAAAGATAGGAAGATGCAAAGAAAACATATTTACTAATTTGAAAACTCATAATTTTGCATGTGCTTAAATAATACATGATATTTTCCATGTATACAATATCTAATGTAAATCATGAAATGAAATACAAACCCATATTTTGTTTTGTAAGACTCAAATGCAATAAACTATGTCATGTGAGAGCACTAACCTTCAAAACTATGTCAATTTGGTCATGTAATTGTCAATGTAAAGGTAATAGCGATTGACAACTCTTCGACAATGTGCTTTTAATCCAACTCTGATAACTGCACCAAAACATAAAATATACACTAGTATACTCAATATCAATATTTTTCATACCATGAACTAAATGGAACTGTAACATTAAACAATTGACATATCAGTCTCTAGTGTAAGCAACAACTTTCTCAAATATACCAAACATTACTCTATACCTCCCAATTTATCACATTCAATACATCTGGTTTTTTTAACATGCACCATTACATATTGCATAATGATTACAACATTGTTGCATACACTCTAAACTTATAAGTCAATAATGCCAAGTTGTAATTTCCAAATAGGTGATGATATAAAAATATTGATATTGACAATAGCAAATTCCTCTCTTTTCTATGCTTTCACTATATGCAACAAACAGGTTTCTAACCCCAGTTTACATTTTCCAGTGTACTCCCACCTTATGCCAAAATGGGAGATTTGAAACAAGGTATGGACATCCATAAAAGCATAAAGGATAGAGGAATTTTTCCAAATGTTGTAGTTGTAACTTCCCTAGTAGACATGTATGCAAAATGTGGAAGCATAGACAAAGCACATGAACTATTTGACAAATGCCTCAAAGAGATGTGTTCTCATGGATAGAATTGATTACAGGCTATGCAAAAATGGATTCATTGAAAAGGATTTAGAAACTTTCAAGAAAATGTAATTGTCAAGTTTAAAGCTAAATTCAACAACCTTTGCCAACATCCTACCTTCCTATGCCAAAATGGGGGCTTTGGAACAGGGTATGGACATCCATCAAACCATAAAGGATAGAGGAAACATTTTAGATGAAAGTTGCAGCCACCCTGGTAGATATGTATGCAAAATGTGGAAGCATAGACAAGGCACATGAACTATTTGATAGAGCCTTGAAGAGATGTGTTCTCATGGAATGCAACTAGGACACTTGCAAATACATCTAGGACACTTGCAACTACATATGACAATAACTTACTTCCATTATGCTTCAAAGGATGTCTATTCTCTACTCTAGATCTCCCATTTTGGAAGAGGCCATGAAGATGTTGGATTAGGTCAGTAGAGTTTATTCTCACACCAAAATTTTTACACTTTTAACAGAGGATATCCATTTATCTCTATGGCAGAGTTACCCCAACCATGTCGAGAAGCACTAGACTAGATCTCGAGAAAGTTTCAATTAAGAACTTCCTATTATGATTGGAAGAGGTGTTATATATTCAAGATTTACACAATCTGTAGGGATTGCAAATTGCTGATGTTGACTCTTATCTTAGGCAAGCAATGGTCATGAAAGAAAATCCCACTTTTGGTTTTGAAGGAAATTTGAGTGGAACCATAATAAAACACACAAATACCATTTGTGAGGGTAATTACACATTCAAGGGCCCATTTTGCACAGAGAAAATAGATCATTCACGAAGAGTTGTGGGTGATTCAAATGTTTTGAAAATACACTTTGCTCGAAGGACTGATTTTAGGACAACTAGAGTCAAATGGAAAAATACAAGATGGACCATCCAAACCAAATGAGGTACAAACAAAACGATTTCAGAAAATGGCCAAAGAAGGCATTTTTGTGGGCTTGTGGCATTACCAATTTTTTTGTTTCCAAGGATAAAGGAAAGGAGAACAAGAAAAATCCCATGCAATCATTGGTTAAATATTACTTGGTTTGTACTAAGTCATTTGCAAAGTCATATACAAATAATTCCTACATTTTGTTTAACAAATCTATCTCCAATTGGTGATGCAACAAAGAAAAGAAACAAAAATTTTAGGAATGTAGCTTGAGCCTAGTCTCGGAATACAATGATTGCTAAGATTAAATCATGTAACAATATATACATTTGGTTTATACATTCATCTTGATTGTGTATGTAAGCAAGGTGTGACTACAAATGATTGATGAATTAAACGTCTTATATATTGGCTGGTGCTTCTCTATCGTATGGCATATTAAAATATTGCATGCAAATTGTTTGACAAAATATCTCAATGAAATTCGGTCTTAACTCGTGGCCACCTTCTTGCTTCAGGAGGAATGGATCATTGGATGTTAGTAGAGAAGAGAGGGAAATGGGAGATCATTGTGGCCAAACAATCTTTCAATCATTTAGGAAAGATCTCAGGAAAGTTTCAATTAAGAACTTCATGTTATGATTGGAAGAGGTGTTATTTGTTCAGGATTTACACAATCTCCAGGGATTGCAAATTGTTGATGTTGACTCTTATATTAGGCAAGCAGTGGTCATGAAATAAAATCCCACTTTTGGTTTTGAATGAAATTTGAGTATAACCATAATAAAACACACAAATACCATTTGTGAGGGTAATTGCACATTCAAGGGCCCATTTTACACAGAGAAAATAGATCATTAGCGAAGAGTTCTCGGTGACTCATATGTTTTTCAAATACACTTTTTGAAGGACTACTTTTAGGACAGCTAGAGTCAAATGGAAAAATACAAGATGGACCATCCAAACCAAATGAGGTACAAAAAAATATTTCAAAAATGGTCAAAGAAGGTATTTTGCAGGCTTGTGGCGTTACCAATTATTTTGTTTTCAAGGATAAAGGAAAGGAGAACAAGAAAAATCCCATGCAATCATCGATTAAATATTACTTGGTTTGTACTAAATTGTTTGCAAATTCAGATACAAATAATTCCTACATTTTGTTTAACAAATCCATACATGAAGTTGTAATGCCCTGCTTCGATGTTCCCCACCCCGACGACATGATGACCTTGTTGCTAAGCCTGGGAGACTGGTGTGCGGGTGCTTTCATTGACCGTTGTTGACCTTGTCTAGGTCGCAGTGAAGATTTTTCACCTTCCCTCTCCTTCTTGCCTTTCGGGTCATTGTCGACACCCCAACTGTGGACCTCGTAGCGTCATGGACGACTATCCGGTTAAAGGAAAATCTGGTTCTCGGTTCGTCGGGCTTGCCTGGTCGTCGCCATTAATAGGATTAATAATTATTATCATTGTTTTAGCCGTAAAATCATAAAAATAATGTTTATAATAATATTATAATTTATATTGTCGAGGGTGATTATTATTATTATTGATAAATTTGTGTGGTTATTATGAATATGGTGATCATCAGTAATCGTGCTTATTATTATTTTACTTCGTTTAGGGTTTTTATTTTTATCTAGTTAAAACAAAAAAATTAATTAAAGTAAAAGTTTTAAAACTAAGAAAACCCGTGATTTCTTTGTGAGGGCGGATTAGGGAAAAGTAGAGAAGGGCGAATGCAAAAACACCAGGTTGGATTTGTGGGCGGTGGCTGAACAAAACTAGGGCATTTTCTTTGGACTATCCCCAAGCAATGCTTCGCCAGATGACATCTCATGGAGTGCCATCACTGTTGGGCCTCCTCCCAGCCTCCTAGCCGCGCCAACATTCTCCCAGGACCCGCCACACATCTACGTGGGAAAATCAAGCAAAATGGCGGAGGATTTGTGTCTGTTTGGTTTGTCACATTGCCAAAGATCCTTCCAACCCATGCCTGCACTGCATGGTCTCCCATCAAAGCCAAAATGCAAAGGAACTTTGTCGATGTTTTAGTCATGCAGTGCCCTAGTAGATACATATGTAAAACATGGAAGCATGCAAACTGTTCGACTAAATGCGTGGAAGAAATGCAGTTCCATGGACTGCAATGATTTCAGGATATGCACAAATGTGTTTGTTGAAAAGGCCTTAGAAACTTCCAAGCAAATGCATTTGGTACGAGTAAAGCCAACAAATGCATATGGTGCGTATAAAGCCAGAATCCACAGCCTTTTTCCAGCAACCTCCCAGCTCTGTCAAAATGGGAGCTTTAGAACAGCGCATGGACATCCATCAAAGCATCATGGGAAGATAATATCTTTAAATGTCTTGTCAGGTACCCAGATCGGCATGTATGCAAAATGTGAAGGCATACACAATGCATGTGAACTGTTTGACAAAATACCTGAAAGATATGCGGTCTCCTGGACTGCAATGATATAGCAGGATATGTAAAAAAATGGGTCTGTTAAAAAGGCGTTGGACTGTTTAACAAAATGCCTCAAAGAGATGTGGTCTTATGGAACCTACCCTGACCATCAACCTATGGCGGTTGTGAGGATGTATTTTCTTGGTTCGAGTGAAATAAAAACGTGATCTCAAGGGCTTCAATCAGTAATGGGACATTTGGCAGATGTTGTAGTCGTAGGTGTTATGGCAGATATGTATACAAAAATGTCAACTATTTGACAAAACACCTCAAAGAAATGTTGCCTCATGGAATGCCAGGATTGCAAGATATGCACATAATGGATCTATTGAAAAGGTTTTAGAAACGCACGAGCAACTACTTACTCTGTTGGAAAAACCATTAGGGAATAGAAAACAAGATGTTTTCATTTGCAATGCAACTTCCCTGGTAGACGTGTATGCAAAATGGTGGAGTTGAGGATGCTCGTGAACTGGTTGTCGAAGTGCCCAAGCAAGAGACTGAACCCCAAGCCTATGGATTCGACCAACTTCATTCTCTAGGCATGGTTCTTCTTCCCTTACCTCTCATAATTCTCATGTTTTAGTTCTCTTTTGCAACTAAATAGAATTTTAAATTATTAGGATTTTTAATACAGTTAAATGTCCTCGTAACTCGTTGCAAAACAATAAATTGTCGTGTCGTAACTCACGACGTCATTATATCTCGTCTACTTTAAACCATGAACTATTACCCTCACTTCGAGATGATTTAGAAAACTCTTAACCATTTTGATCGCTCCAATATTATTTTATCGACCAGATGAATTTGACTCCCCATTGATTAAGTTGGCCTTCTTCCTGCTTAAAATAGTTAAATTTTGCATTTTTCGGAGACTCACTAAGTACCCTTTGTAACTCTGGAAACGAGATGTGAAGTTTCATTCGTGTACCTTGGTATACGAGGAGTCACCTTGACTTTTGGTTTGACCCGAAATGAACATATGACATCCTTTTGACACTCTTATAGGAGTCTTATTACACTGGTTTACAACAGTAGAAAGTTGTTAAAACTAGAAAGTTGACTTTCGTTTTGGACCGCCATTTGAAACCCGGAAAGAGAAATCACGTCTCGTCTTCGCAAACCTCTAGCATTTATACTAGATAAATGCATGGAACATTCAATATAGGAAAGAGAACTTTTTGGAATAGTTTGACGAAACCATTTTGTAGGCCTCCGGTCGCAGTTTGACGAGGTCAAACTGGACCAATTTCGTCTTGTCACTCTAGAAAACTTGTCGCCATTTGAAAATGGTTTACTAGTTCTCAGTCCCATTGACTCTGATGAATTCTCCCCATATAGAGGAACTAGTAGGAGATGTCTCGTTGTGTGCTTCTCCATCGAATGTCAGTTATGGATGCGGTTTTCTGGGCCCTCGAGCTAACTTTTGTCATTTTACAACTGGGTGAACTATGACCAGTGGCCCTCGAAAGCTAGCTGCCAAACGTAAACCGTTCACTCTTTTTCAATTCCGTCAGTTTCTATGAACTCTTGGTATATCTGGGGACATGTAGAAAGTTGATCGTGGAGAGCGTTCTCATTGGAAGATAACTTTTGGAAGTAGTTTCTTAGCCTTCGAGCACGTTTTGTACATTTTTGTAGTTAGAAAATATAAAAATAGAAAGTTGCAGACCCTCGTAGGGTTGCCAAACCACCATGGAAACTTTTAACACATGCAAATAACTGTTTAAAACCCTTTATCAGTATTCATTGTGTGAAATAGAACTTTTGACAAAATGGTGTTTTCTCTATCGTCCCTTCTCTTTCTCTCTCTTGGGTTACAAAATGAAGAAAAATGAAATGCAATGAATACATGTTTCTAGACCTTTTTATTTCGATTGCAAATTGTAATTATTGTCAGATGTAAATGGGAAACTGAAAAATGATACTTATGATTGATTAGGGTGGATGTCATGCCAGCAATTTATCGCTGATATCATGCTCACGTGGGTTTTACAAGATGGAAGAACGACAACGAAAAGGTGATGTGTAATTTAATTATTATTATTGTAATTTTTATAGGTCATTGTAAAATGAATAACTGTCTAATGTAGTCTCTTGTTACCGAAAAGTTATAATTGAAATTTGTTAATATGCATGATATGCTAGTTTTAGGGATACTTAGGAAATGTGCATCTAATCACCGGTTCAATTTGTTTCTTAGTTGTGTATGGAAAAAAAAAAGGGTTTGATTTATACATAGTAAATTGAAATTGAAGTTAATATATTGTAGTACTTTCTCAGTATTCAATAAACGATTAAATTAATTACTGGGTTATCTTCTTACCTTGCAAACATAATAAAGAGTTTTAATGGGAACACTCAACCTTAATAAAATATTCATGCATAACTTGCCTGCATGTGTGATCCTTTTTACCATATAAGAAATTTAAGACCATAGAATGAACTTAAGCTTTGCACTCGATGGAACACTCTAGGTTAGGTAAATAAAACCCCTAGTTGGAGTTTACCATCATAGTCATTATGTTTAGCGGCATGGTCGTGAACCCATATTTTAGGAATGTCATGGTCCAACTTTATCCAGAGTATGCGGTTTCCTTCTAGTTTTGGTAATCACGAGAAGAATTCCCTCTCTTCAGGTCTCGACACCAGGTTGAGTGGCGAAGACCGCTTTGGAAGTCACCTTATGAGTCCTTGTTCGAAGGAACGACTAAACGGTGCTACCTTGGTTTCTATCAAAATAACATCTTGGTATCTTCTTGAAGGTGGTTTAGTATATTTGTGTCTGCTTGCCTTAAAATCATATATAGTTGAGGCGTAGGTCATTAAGTGAATATTGAATTAAACTAAACCCTAGTGGATTAGGGTGTTAACTTGTGGGAAGAAAACTATAATTTAACTCCTTGCATACGAAGTTGAGTTGAAAGATGTTGATTTTAGAGAACCTTAGAAACTGTAATCTTGTCCCTTAATCCCTTGCTATGTCATTTTATGGCATTAAGGAATAAAGAAAATTTCTTATGCGGAATCGTGAAATGCAAAGATATGGGATCCTCGTGAACATAGATCACTTGTGTTCATGTGTAGTTTATAATGCTCCTAGCCATGTACTTCCTTAAGATGTCAGACAAGTGCTTTCGTATCTCTTTTGTTTTAAGATGATGCTAAGAACGAGACCATAGTGTGATGTAAGAGCATCTTATATTATGCTTTGCACACGGGATTGGAGATTAGGATTAAGGTCAATCTGGAGTCCTTATAACTCATTTAAGCATTTTCATGTGTTGCAAAGAATATGAATTGTTCGGTGTGATCAAACTTCGAGAAGATATATATATATAAATCAAATTTGGAATTCAGCAAGTTATTGTACTACAATGATAATGGTAGCGAAATAACTATTCCGTGATCGAAGGATGTTCTTGGGAAAAAACTATTTCGAATCTATGTCTTCCTTAATCCCAAGATTTCATCTTGACATCACGTTAGTTGCACTTGTGTAGCAAGGGTAAATTTTAAACATTAAATAAATGTTTGAGAAGCATATTCTTAATATAAGAACAAGATAATCAAGTAATGTATATGTGATTTGAATTGTGCCAAATAAGCAATTAAATTATGGAAAGTTCCACGATGCATAAAGGAAGCCAACCTAAATTGATCGAACTATAAATTAAAGGTGGAATGAGCTTAAGATCTTGTAGATGAAAAAAAAGGAGAAAACTATCCTTGCACAATAATGTTCTTAGAATGTTAATCGTAACTAAGATGCAATTAAAGAAATGATGTGTTGTGGGTTCGCCAATCCTTGAGTCTTTTGTCTCGTGGTTGGGTTTTTGCTAGTACTCTTTCATTTGGAAAAGTGTGGTATAAACAGGTATATGGCGTAGTCATGTGTCTATGTGATTTGGTGACTGATGTAGGTGTCGTATATGTTGTTGAGTTGTTCTACTTGGAGTCCTTGTGGCGTTTTGCAATGAGCAATGTAAGTAAAAAAATTATCCTGGTATTTTACTGTTGTATTTGGGTGTGTAAAATGTGGGCACTTCGAAGTGTGAAGCATGTTTATGCATGCATATACTGTGCCAATTTTGAAGAAATACTATTTTATTTGAAGGTAATATTTCAAATGAAGAGATTAAACATATTACTGATAAGGCTTATATGGATCACAAAAAGAAAGAAGTTTTAGACATTAATGGGGAACCTCTTATACAAACTAATAGCACTAGGATCATATCAAAAGATTTATCTTTGTCTTGTATAATGAATATATATACAAAGGAAAGAAATATGATGAAGATTCCAAGGATTGTTCGTTGTTAATTCAATATTTGCCCTTTTCTATGAAGGTTGTCTTTGTTAAAAGAACATTTCTTATTAATATAAAATTTCCTTATAAATCAATACATGTTCACAATTCTATGATTAAAGTTCAAGAAGATGCATATATTTTTGGTTACAAAACCTTCAATTTGTTATAAATTTACACAACAAACCACAAGTCAAGTGGTTTTTACCCTATTGGGGTTTTTCACTATAAATACTGTGTCACCTATGTTATTTATTTCCTAAGTATTTCTTTATTTACTTATGTTATGATGTAATTTTTATTTAAATATTTATTGTAACATTATGTAATATGTAAGTTGATTAAATTCGTATTTATTATAATCCTCAAATTCTAACATGGTAATAGAGTGAGGTAAATTAAATAAATTAAGATCAAATGTTTTGTATTTTATTTATTTAATTTGTATGGGTTTTTTCAACCAACCCGAAAGGGTATTTAAAAGTATCCGGTCCCCTTCTTTTTTTCCCAATTTATTTTGGCATTACATTTGTGCAATTAAACTCTCGATAAAAATTTTAGGATTTTTAATTTTAAATCCCTAATTTTTGGGGGAGATGTAATATGATATGATTCTTACTTTCATTTACATTTTGTAAATTATATGGAAGGTGAAAGGGGCTTCAAATATTTACCTGCGTGAAAATCACATTTGTTTGGCCATGAAAGGATTACTTTTTAAATCTTAATACTTATTAAATAAAACCTAACATGTGTCCCTAACCATTTATATTATCTATGTAAGGGGGTGGCCCCATTCATTTATATCTTATAGTTTATAAAAACTATATAAATAAACATATTTAAAGGTTTTCTTTTATATAAGAGTGAGAGTGGAGAATAAAATGAGATAATATCTCACGTATAAATGTAGAACTCTCAAGTATAAATGGAGAATAAAAAAAAGGCTAGTTTATTGGTGGCCCACATGAAGTGTGGTAAATATTTATTAAAATATTGGTAGTTATAGCCACATAAAAGTTTTAAAGTTTTTAGCTTGCAGGAATTATATAAAATATTTTACAATATTTTCATAGTTTTAAATGTGTGCAAGGTAAAATTAAGAGTAAATGAAGGGAGGAGACAAGGTTCATGAAAATAGGGATTTCAATTTATTTCATTGGTCGGGTGAAATTACTTGTCCCCTCTGTAAAATATGCAGGTTAATCTATACTCTCATAAATTTACTTGCACATGGTAAAATTCTTTTAACTTGGTCTATGTCCTTTAAACCCCTTTAATAAGGGTTATGTGTTTTTATATAAAAACAATATACTATAGTTTATAATTTTTATGAACTATATGTTATTTTTTATTTACATTCTATAAATTATATACATTTTTAATAAAAAAATGTATATATTTTTACATTATAAATATGGGGTATAATGCAGAGCTCTTTATATTGTGGGTTACTATTTTGATCATGGGATGTTAATTAGTATGCATTGTAATGACATAATTAGTTATGATCAAATAGTTTCTTTAGATCTATAAAATTTAGATATGATTCTATTAAAAGTGTTGTTTTTATTATCAATAAATATGTATCTAACTCTATGGTACATTGTATATTATAATGGGGTGTGTTTTACAAGTTTAGGAAAACAATGGCATCCAACTATTTTTGTCTTAACAAAACCCAAATCCTGAATGAAACCAACTACAACATTTGGGTCAAAACAAAATTTATGGCGAAAAACTAGACAATTATTTCTGGATTTGAGGTTGCTCCCACCGGTTGTCAAGCAACTATAGATAACATGAATACATTCTTGCAATGAATGCAAGAGGCTCTTTCTATGATTCTATGCAATGTGAACAATGAGTACCTTCTACACATTGGTAATATCGAACATCTAAAAGAGGTATGGACACAACTATAATCCATATATGAAGGATACTTGGTATATCAAGGATAGTAATGAGAGTAAAATAGCTGAAGGAATTCAAATAAATGTTCTGTATATTTTTGATGATTTCTCTTCTGCATCTTGTTTTATATCTCAAAGTTTGAATAATTCAAAACTATGGCATGAAAGGTTAGGACATATTAATTATCGAAGCTTATATGAAATGTCTAGATATAATCTAGTGAAAATTTTACATGTGTTGTCTTCTTCTCTTGAAGTTACTTCATTAAATGTTTCTAAATGATGGTTTTGATTCTGATTTAATAAATGGTCATGATGATGTTTTGATGTTATAGATGTTTCTAAAACTCTTATCTTCCTAGATAATAAATTAAATTAGGCTCAATCTATGTTAGAAAGTTTAAATCCTATTAACCTTAAGAAAATGACCAGAAGCCATCATATGTACCATGCATTAATTACCTTGTATGAACCTAAGCCATGAAGTATTATAGGGTCTAGGTGGATATACAAAGTAAAATATAATGTTGATGGTAGTATTAACAAACATAAAGCTAGACTTGTTGCTAGAGGTTTCACTCAGAAACCTGGTATTGATTATGTTGAGACATTTCTTGTAGCTAAAATGAGTATTGTTAGGGCCTTATTTGCAATTGTCGCTCAATTTGGGTGGGAAATCCACCAAATGGATAAGAAAAATGTTTTTTTGAATTGCGATTTAAAAGAAGAAATTTACATGTTTCAACCTAAAGGATTTGAAGAAACTGGTAAAGAAAACTATGATTGTAAGTTGAGAAATCCTTATATGGTTTAAAACAAGCTCTTAGAGCTTCGTATGTGAAAATTGTTTTTCTTTTTAAACTGTTAGGTTTTATTAATTGTTCTTCTAACAATGATATATTTATTAAGCAATAAGGCTCGCATATTATCATTATATGTATATATGTTGATGATTTGCTTATGTTTGGTGACAATTATGATTTAATTCATAAGATTAAAGAGAAATTGAAGCAGTACTTTGAAATGAATGAGTTAGGTCTCTCACATCATGTTATTTTTATGATTGTATTTCATTCTATTGTTATTTTTCAAAACACAATATGCAACCATTGTATTGAAAAATTTTTCTTATGATTGATTGTAAACTATTTTCTACTTCAATGGAAGTTGGAATAAATATTGATCCTAAATATGCATATGAAAAAGGTTGATCCTATTTTATATACACTGTTAGTTGATAGTTTGATTTATCTAACTATAACTAGATCAGATATTTCCTATATAGTAGGAATTACTTCAAGGTTTATGCAGAACCATTTTTAGAGATCGTTGGAATCTTATAAAAGGATTTTTAGATATTTGAAACAAATAATCAATTATGGGTTGCATTATAATAAGAATGAAAATGTTATCTTATATGGATTTTATGATTATAACCATACCGATGTTGTGTTATAAAATATATTGATATGTGTTCTAGTTTTTGGTGTAGGAACCATTACTTGGAACAACAAATACAATCAACATCCATTTCTTCTACTGAGGCAGAGAAGTACAATGGAAGAAGTAAAGAAGTCATGTGGATGTAACGGTTGTCATGTAAGATAAAGGAATTATTTCTCTTTTATGTGGTGGTCAGAGTTGTATTACTCTTGATTAAGAATCCAGTTCAACATCAGAGGACGAAGAACATTGAGATACATATACGTTTCACCCGTGAGAAGGTGCAAAGTGATGAGATAAATCTCAAGTTCATGTTGATGAAGAGCAGGTTGTTCTTTGACATCTTCACAAAGTCCCTAAGTGCTGCAAAGTTTTGTCACTTTTGTGAAAATATTAGATTGTTAGAGTTGCCATTAAGGGGGAGTGTGCATGACAATGTCACCTCTTAATGGAACTTGGTTTTTGTAAAGAAACTTTCGAGCATATGTAAAAGACCTCCGAGCAAGTTTTAAAAAGACATTCGCATGTATACCTCCTCGGCTTCTTTTTTAAAAAGAAGTGTAGAAAGATATTAAATGTGGTCTTCAAGAAAATATTTAGTGCTATTGAGTTTACTAGTAAACATCCAAGATAAACATTTTGTTAAGGAGGTCCTTGGTTGTAAAGACTCCTGCATGTTTAGGTTCAATAACCTTTGATAAAAACCTGTGAGAATATGTAAAACTCACAAATCATACTTAGCCACCGATCATGGGATGATCTTCGGGATTCTAAATCCTTTTGTACCAAAAAATAATTTGAGTATGATGAAGGTGTTATAATTCCTTCAACCAATATACTAGCCTAAAACCTTTATGGTTTAAGGATTGTAAATCATGTAGTGTACCATGGGCAGGTAATCTATTGGCATATGTTATGTTATCCCACTTAACATTAAGGGGGAGTGTTGGAACATAATGATTAAATGATCTATCCAACCCTTAATGTATATGGGTCCATCACTAATATATAGGTTAATATTTAATAATATGAAATATTCATATTTTTATTATTAAATATGCTAACCTAGATATATACTTTAGGTTAAATATTTAATATCTAATAGAACAACAACAACGAGATAAGTTTCAAAATCAAAATAGGAACAGTACACAGCGTAGGGAAGTGGCGATGTTTAAGAGATCCATGAACATTCAGCTAGAGTGGACCATGCTCAATCAAATTCCCTTCACTAGTTCCATTAAACTAAACTTTAGTGTTGGTGAGCTAGAGGATCTGGTACTTTGTGGTGCACTTGAGTATTATGACAAGGTGGATGATCATGTCACACTAAAGAGTTAGAACCATTTGGAGCATTTCAAGAACATGAAATTCTTCAAGGTAACTACTACATATTATCCTGTAATAAAGTGTCTTGCAAGTGAATACAAGGCTATTTTTTTCGTCACAAATACGATCATGGCCACACTAATGTGTGTTCCTTGCTTAGTGTATTCCTGGATATTTTTTTCTAGAGGGTGGGAAACAAGTTTTTCTTTGACAAGAGGGATGGGTCTCAATTGGATTTTTTTCTATGAATGAAACCTCACAGGAGCCTTTTTCGGAAGCAAAGGAGGATAGAAATGTTTCTCACTCTCTATGTTGAGGCAACATATATCAACCAGAAATTTTTACAATAAGTTCTAGTTAGATATGGAAATAAGGTAGAGTTTGAAGAACCCAATCCATTTTCCTCGAGGGTGAGGAGGTTGCATATGTTGCTTATCGGAATTCCATGTGGTGGAAATTATATGATGATATATCATTGGGGCAAGGTGTGAGGTCCACAATGTTATGGATGTAAGGGGCCAAACATAGTTTCTCACTTTGAATCCTCTGAATGAATTTGATCCTAAGTTTTCTGGAGTTGATTGGCATCAAGAGATTGGAAACTCAACGTGTTGTTGTTTTGGAAATTGAACTCAAGAACAATGCAAATAAGCTTACAAAATGGACAGCTTAGGCCCTTCTTGAAAGTGCAGATGTCATGAAACTGGTTATGTGTCCAGGATTCACCCTCGGGATCACTTCAACCATGTTTTAAAAAGTGTTCACGGGTACAAACCTAGATATTTTTCTATGCAAATCAATTTGAACACTTCGAATATGTGGGGTATTCTTAAATCGATTATTGATCTCTATCTAAAATTGAATGAAGGAAACTAAAAGGAACGATAACTAGATCGTACCAAGCCAAGAACACAGATGCTAATCAAACATCACAATCAATAAGATGAAAGCAATTCGCCAGAATAACTTTACATAAACCTTTGCAAACAAATGAGCAGCAATATCATATATTATTATGGAACTCAATGAAATACAATGAGAATGGGCCTTGCTTATATATGCAAGGAATAACAATCTAAGAACTAGTCAAGGTCGTAGATCAAGCCATAAATCATGGAAAGAACTAGTCATTAAAGAACTAGTCAAGTCCATAGATTTATGAGAGAACTAGACATCAAGGATCTAGTCAATACCATAGATCTAGGAAAGAACTAGTCAATACCATAGATCAAGGAAAGAACTATACCTAACAACTAGATAATATCTCTTAATATCTAAATAAATAAAAAGAAATATCCACACACATAAGTGGGTGAGGATAAATACAATAAAGGTAAATAATGTACCTAGGTGAACATGAGCTAAGGTAAATACCTACTCTAACACCCCCTTAAGTGAAGCTAGGGGTCAAAATAGAAGTGGCATGTCTACAGTATGAGTCCCGAAACTAGGCCTGATGAGGTACTCATGTACAATATATCCATGAAGAAATCTTGAACCAAAATAAGGAAAGAATCCTGCTATAAGGAAAGAGAAGAAGAAGAAGAAGAAGGAAGATGTTATCACGAACACCCCCCAAGAACAACTTCTGAAACCCTAAGCATTCCACGCAACTCAAGGTAGCGAGGTGATGTAAAAGGCTTTGTAAAGATGTCTCCAACTTGCTGTTGAGTTGAAAGGTACTCCAAGCAAAGAACTCCATCCTGAATGTGCTACCGAATGAAATGGATGTGTATCTCAATATGCTTGGTCCACTGGTGCTCAACTGGGTTGCAAGAAATTTGAATTGCACTTTGGTTGTCACACCAAAGTATAGTCGGTGAATCCTGTGGGAATCCAAACTCAGTCAATAACAGGCGAAGCCAAAGAATCTGCTGACTCGCTGTAACCACTACCTTGTACTCTACCTCTGAAGATGAAAGTGCAATAGCATGTTGCTTATTGCACGCCCAAGCAACTGGAGAAGAATCAAGACAAAAGATAGCCAGAAGTAGAACGCCTGTTATCAATAGAACCTACCCAATCTGAATCTGTATACCCAACCAACTGAGTAGAACCCCTAGTGTAGTGTAGGCCAAAGTGGGAAGTGCCCTGTAAATAATGCAAAATCCTTTTAGCAACCTGCCAATGACTACTATGAGGAGAATGTGCAAACCGAGATACAATCCCTACTGCAAATGAAATATCAGGGTGAGTATGGGTCAAGTACATGAGACTCCCAACCAACTACCTATACAATGTAGGATCACAAAGTGGTGTGCTAAATGTGGATGTAAGACTAACCCTAGACTGAAAAGGAGATGGACTTGGCTTGTAATCAGCCATATCAAAGCGCCAAAGAAGATCATGGGTGTACTTTTGCTTACTCAAATGAATCCCTAAATCTGTTTGAGAAATCTACAAACCAAGGAAATAATGCAATAGCCCAAGATATGTCATGTCAAACTATGTAGAAAAATCCCTCCGAATCCTCTCGAATGTGGAAAGAAGAGCTGCCAGGTAAGTAGCAATGTATCATCAACATACAAGACAAGTATCACAATATCCTCACCGACATGTTGGAGATACACTGTATGATCAGAATGGCAACAAACAAAACCAGTAGACAGAAGAAAAGAATCCATCTTCTCATACCAAGCCCGAGGGGATTGTTTGAGACCGTAGAGAGACCTTCGGAGCCTACAAACAAGAGAATAATCTTGAACAAATCCAGCTAATGCTGCTCCATGTATATTTCCTCTTGTAGATCTCCATGTAAAAGGCACTCTTCACGTCCATCTGGTATATGGGACACCCCTATGATGCAGCAATAAGCAAGTACAAGGCGTACAGAATCCATCTTGGCAATGGGTGAAAAAGTCTCAGAGTAATCAATACCTTCAACTTGTGAAAAACCCTTTGCAACAAGACGAGCCTTATACTTGTCAATGGACCCATCAGCTGCGTATTTGGTTCGGTATACCCACTTACACCTAACCATCTTTCTTCCTTTAGGAAGAGATACCAAATCCCAAGTATGATTCTTCATCAAAGAAGAATACTCAGCTATCATCGCATCATCCCACTCTTGTATCCCATGAGCCTTTGAAAAAGACTATGGATCCTCAAAAATTACCTGACACAAAAGTCCAAAACCGGTAGAATGTGCGTGATGATGCCTAGTGGGTGGAAGATCCTCTATGAAAGATGTTGCGTCAGAAACTGTAGTACAAGCCCACTTAGGCATAGTGACAACATCAGTGGAAATAGGATCCTCAATGGCATCTATAACCTCCTCATTAATCTCCTCAAAGAAAGGATCCTCAAGATGAGATGAAGAAGAAGAAGGAATGGAAGAAGATGAAGAATCATGAGGAGTGAAACACTCATCAAACTGAACATGTGTTCGAAAAAGAACATCATGTGTATCATGATCTAAAAGATGATAAGCTCTCATGTCCTCACAATACCGTATAAAAATCAAGGGTTTACTCTTCTTATCCAAAGCTTTCCTTTTCTTCTTTGGCACAAAGGCCCAAGCATGGCTCCCAAAGACTCAAAAAAATGAGACATCTGGCTTAGTGTTGGACCAAGCTTCCTCTAGAGTCAAATGCTCAAGTGCTCTATGTGGTGTGCGATTCTGAATATAGTTAGCACAATTAACTAGCTTTTTCCCAATAGATAGGAGGTAAATATCTAGAATGCATCATACAATTAGCCATTTCCTTCAAAGTTCTATTCTTCCTTTCTGCTAAGCCATTATGTTGTGGAGTATGAGGAACAAAATGCTGGTGAATAATGCCTTGAGTTGCCAAAAATTCAAAAAACTCATCACTGAAGTACTCCCCCATTATCAATACAAAGGTTCTTTATGCAACTATAATATTGTTTCTCGACCAAAGCCTTGAAGACTTTGAAGTGTGAAAAACATCACTTTTGTACTTGAGAAAATAAACCCAAGTACGCCTCGAGAAATTATCAATAAACGTAAGTGCATACTTAGCTCCATTGAAAGAGGGGGTAGGAAAAACCATCAAGTCACTATGCACAAGCTCAAGTGGTGAAGAAACTCTCTTAGACAAATTCTTAGGAAATGGATCTTGGTGTTGTTTCCCTAATGCACAACCAAAGCAAACTCCCTCAAGACTAGAAACTCTAGGAAGACCATCTACCATACCATGAGTGCTCAACTCCTTCAAATATCTGTAATTAAGATGTCCAAATCTTTCATGCCAAAGCTTACTCTCTAAATCTGCATGAGAAACCAATCATGTCCCTATAGAGGAAGTGTCATCAAAACCCTCAAAGTGATATAGTCTAGAACTATGATCAACAATACCCTGAGCAACAAGTGAATTTGGCTCCAACAAAGTTCATACTTCTGCCCCATGTGGTGTAAAAGTCACTATTTTCCCTTGACTAGAATGACAAATTTGATACACATAAAGTAAATTTGTAGTGATGTTAGGAACATATAGTGCATCTTGGATACTGCCACCATCAAGTTGTATATCACCTTTTCCTTTAACAGAAAGAAAGGAAGAATCTCCAACCTCAATTTTGGAAGTAGAACTCAAACCTAGAGAAACAAAAGACTCCTTAGAAGAAGTCATGTGATGAGAAGCACCAAAATCTATAACCCAACTGTTTGTAAGTGGTGACTGAGATCTCCCAACAACATTAAGTGCTTTGCCATGCTGATTAGAAGGAGGTGGAGTAGAGATAGAAATTTTTGTTTCTTGACTGCATCCTCTAAGGCTTGCATTCGCTTATAACACCTATGTTCTTCATGATTACTACCCCCACAAAAAGAGCATGAACGGCTAGACTTATTCTTGGATTTAGAAGACTCCTTGGGTTTTGAGTTGTTTTCTTTGGGTTTAGGAGCATTTTGAGATGGAGAAGGGGTGGATTTGGTTTTACTTGTTTGGTTTTCCCTTGCCCTTAGGATTAGATGCAATTAATGTCTTTTGAGAGGTGGAAGACTCAAAGTGAGATAATTTGGATTCTTCCCTAGTAAGTCTTTCATAAAATGTTTCTAAGTTAGGCATTTTGAATGTGTCACCTAAGGCATCCATGCTAGAGAAAAAGGTAGAAGCAAAAATTTGGAATGGTCCTCTCAACTTGGATAAAATCAAGTAAACACACTCTTCATCTTTCTTATCTCTTCCACTCCCCTTCAACTGTGTCAACAAATTCTTGAACTTGGTAAGATAGTCTATAATTGTTGGAAAATCTTCAGGATTAAGAGAGGTGATCTCAATTTCAAGTTTCATGGCTCTCATATGATCCACCTTACCAAATAAATCCTCCAATTTCTCCCATATTTTGAAAGGAGAGTCACACTTTTCCAAATGAAATAAAAGACTGTCACTTACATAAGTTCCTATCAAACCCATACACTCATCAAATTTGCACTAGTACTAAAATTTCTCATATTCTCTAGTGAACACTAGTTGTTCTTTAGAAGTTAAAGCCCATAATCCTTTCTGCTTAATTATTGTTTCCATTCTTGGTTTCCATGTGTGGTAATTATGTGTTGTTAATGGCTCAACATGAGTTAATGTAGAAGTAGATGCCATCTTAAAAAAAATCACCAAAAGAAATGGAAGAACCAAGTAATGCAACAAGACCCCCAAGCAATGCAACAAGAGCCCCCCCAGATTTTGGCACTTTATAATGAGTGCGTGTTACAATATGGCACTTTATAATTATAGTGAAATTCTCAAAATAAATATTTCCAATGGAAAGAGCATAAAAACTACGCACTTTTGCAAAAATGGCACTCAAAATTGAGTTACCGATCAAAAGATACAAGGTTTTCAATATTATGCTCTACTATTTATTTTAGTTTCCACTAAAATAGAATAAAATGCTCTTGCCTTCACCACACAAATAAAATGAAAGGGGGTGGAGTTAAGCACCTACTAGTAGGAATCACAAGCTTTAAGCCCTCATATGACCATACCATATGACCAAGGGCTAAGGATTTCAATGGCGGTAAAAACTCAAGTATTTCTAAACTATGTTAAAAGTGACATTCGCCACCCAAAATAGTAGTATGCAGATTTTCCCGAAATAGCAAAAAGTGCACCATCGTCCATGGACCCAAATCGGATCTCTAAAAACCGAGAAAAACCCAGAAATTTTTTTCTTGCTTTCCTTTTCCGTACGATGTGAATCCCGAGGCGAATCCAGTACGTTTCTCTGCACAACAAAAACAAAAAAACTACCTGCCTCCCGAAATGGTCAAGTTTACAGCCGATCTTAGGGTTTTGCTACCTTTCGGATCCAATGAAAGCCTCTATTTTGCATAAAAATGCACGCAGCAACAAAATATAGACAAATCCTGAATATATGAATATTTTATAAAATGCTTGCAAAATGAAACTTACAGACGGATGTCAATAGCAATCTCCTGCTCTGATACCATAAAAGGAACGATAACCAGATCGTGCCAAGCCAAGAACACAAATGCTAATCAAACATCACAATCAATAAGATGAAAGCAATTTTCCAGAATAACTTTACATAAACCTTTGCAAACAAATGAGCAGCAATATCATATATTATTATGGAACTCAATGAAATACAATGAGAATGGGCCTTGCTTATATAGGCAAGGAATAACAATCTAAGAACCAGTCAAGGTCGTAGATCAAGCCATAAATCATGGAAAGAACTAGTCAAGTCCATAGATTTATGAGAGAACTAGACATCAAGGATCTAGTCAATACCATAGATCTAGGAAAGAACTAGTCAATACCATAGATCAAGGAAATAACTATGCCTAACAACTAGATAATATCTCCTAATATCTAAATAAATAAAAAGAAATATCCACACACATAAGTGGGTGAAGATAAATACAATAAAGGTAAATAATGTACCTAGGTGAACATGAGCTAAGGTAAATACCTACTCTAATGTAAACTATGTGTTTGTCTCGAAACTAAATGAAGGAAAGTATGTGTTTGAGCAAAAATAATGTTATGGTCCAAGTAGAAAAAATGATAACCAACTCACACAAATTACACAATTAAACTAGTAGATATGCCCATCCAAATATGTACTTTGTTTTATCGTAAATGTTAGTATTACAAAACTAAGAGCTTATTCAAACAAATTATACAACAAAACTTGTAGATAAACCCACCCAAATTCATCCTTATAGGCTAAATAGCATATCTCAATAAATTAAAAACTAAAACCTGATTGACACAAAGTATGCAGTGAAACTCCTACTTAGACCCACCTGAATACACATTGGGAACAAAATTTTGTAAGATGGGAAATTCAAAAGAAATTCTTATCTTTAAAATATTAGGGGAAGAGAATGTTGTTATAGCATATGATAAGTACAAAAAAATGTGCTTCGTGTTGCAACTCTCTTTGGACACAAGGGACTTTGTGAATGGATTATAAGTTTGGATTCTATATAAGTGGATTAAGGATTGTGATGGTTAAAATTCTTTATACTAATTGAGGTACTAGCGATCATGACAAGGATGAAGTTTTAGATGCTTTGATATGTACAAGTTCTTCTGCATGAGGCATCGTAAATTTATTTCCAAGGATTTAAGTCAAACAACACCCTTACATATTATTTTTGAAATGGGAAACATAAAAATGGTGGTGAAACTATTGTCAAAGAGACTCATTGGTAAACCACAAGCTAGAGTGGGGTTTGTTTGATTGATTAAGCTAAAATGTAAATTTGTAAGCCTAATTGGATTGTTATAGTAGCAATAAATGAATAATAATTAAGTACAAAAATTGTACCCAAGCAACCTAGCAATGAATTATGAAACCCTAAGCATAAGGAGGAGAAAGAGGTACTTATCTTATTTGAAGTGGAATCTAGACTCGTGTTGGAGTGATGATCAAGTGAATATATTGTAGGAACATCACACCGAGACCTTAAAAATGTAGATTTGGAGAGATTGGTTGGACTAGGGTGCCCGGAGAGGGACTGGGGTGCATATGGATGCCCTAGACACTGCTTTCTAGGCACTGGTCTCGCAAAAATGATCGAAAACATCTTCTAAGGTGTCAAAAGTTGTTTTCTAATAGTCACCTTTGATCATTTTGATGTCACACCAAGATTGTCGAGGTCACTAGAACTCGATGTTCATATATGTTTTTCCTTTCCTACTTTAAATTAATGAAGTGAAACAATAAAAACAAAACCGACCTCAAAAGACGGTGGGGTTTACCGATACCCACGAAGATGGATGTTAAAGCTGATGTTTGATCGAGATTGTCACATCTCGAATGAATGTACATGTCCTCCTATCCTGCTAAGAAACATGTGCTCAAAGACACTAAACATAAAGGATTAGACAAATGGATAAACGAGCTACTCAACAAAGGTTGATTCTAGGAACCCAAAGGGACTCCTTTGGAGGATGTCAGCTCATTTTTCACAATTAAGTAAATTGATAATGATATAAATAAAGACAAAGATATAATATAGATATATGGATAACGAGATGATAAATTCTAGAACTCCAAGTTGAAAGGTAAGTCTTGTACAACTTCAAAGGTGGCCCAAATGAGGGTGGATATAATTTATATGCGTTCAAAGTAATCATACAGAAATCCTCAGTCTCATGTTGGATTTCATGAAGTAATTCAAATTGATCCTCAATGTCTTCTTCGCCGATAGCAAATTGGATAGCACAAAGTGTCATCTCGTGAAAGATGTTGTGTTGTTCGTAAAGAAAGGGTGTTGAACTATAGGAAGATCATAAATGTCGGAATTGGATGTGAACGGGTAAGAACTACCATCTAACAAAGAGTCATGCTTGGAAACAACAAGTTAAATGCAGAGGATTTCATAAAATATGATAAAAAGATGATAAACTCGGTAAAAATAAGATTTTGACAGAATCGCCAATGATTTAGGCCAATCGCCGCAATTAGGGTTAATCGCTAGTGATTTATGTGATTTTTGACAGTTTTGACAAAAACAAGAGTTTAAATCTCTAAAATGATGTTTTGACTAACTTAAAAGTTTTTTATGATTGAAAAAGAATAAACAAAACTAGAATAATACCTCTAAGTGATGAAAACAATCACCAAGATGCTTGAAAATGATTAGTGTTGATGCCTGGTAATGTTTGAAGATGTCTTGATACAGTGGCATTGAGAAATGAAGTGCATGAGCAACAAGGAGGTCCAAGATTAAAGATTGAAGATCCCTAAGGGAGAGCACAAAATTTCTATTTATAATTGTTGGCAATTCGGTTGAATCAATCAATGATCCACTTTTTACAGGGAAACAATTGCAAAGTGGTTGAAACCACTTCTAATCATTGGTTTTTAGTTTTGGGATGTAGGTAAATGACTAAGGTGATGTTTGAGGAAAAGGTGATGAGGTTAATAAGATTGTAGCATTGTTAATAAATAGTTGATTTGTTTTTTTTTTTGATTTTAGTTTCTAAGTGGGTTTGGGTGGTTTTAAAAGGTATAATGAGATTTTATAGCTGTGAGATGGTGTGAGAGGAATATTTACATGGAGTATATATTGTGGGGGTTTTTATACTTAGGATAAGAGATGTATGAATTAAATATTGACTTTGTTTTAATATAGTTGTGAAGATAGTGTATATGATGAGGGAATTAGCGGTGTAAATTTTGAGTGTTTACATTTGCCCCTTTTTGTCGAGTAATTTGGTGTAGGAAAAGTGCTAGACAAAAATGATTTGTGATAAATCGATTTGTATGGGTGATCCAACATCAAAATGGGGTGGTCGCAACGTAGTGTAAGGAACACCAGTTTGACAAAGTTGGTTGTTGGATAGGTTTGTCATGTGTTTCGTTAAAACTTTCCCCAAGACAGGGTATCGAAACGATAAGTACTATCATGAATCAAGTGATAGGGTAGAACCAAGGGGTTCATTTCCTATAGACATCTGACTCATAAGGGTAGGCTGCAAAGATAGGGAATTCAAATGATGGGAGGCCAAAGTGCATGCCTCCCATACATGTATGACATATCCCAAAGAAATTAATTTGGATATTTAATTTTTCGAGGATTGGGGGTCCTTTAAACGAGACGTTTTGTTGAAAAATGTGATGAAGGGGTGTTAATGTGGAAAATAGTGATTGATGGTAAAAGTATGATGAATTGCTAGCGATTTTGAACAATCACTGGTGATTGAGGTGAATCATCGGTGATTCAAGCAATCATTGGTAATTGTTGTGAAAGTTTGGGGAGGCTATAAAAGCCCTTAGTCGGTGGTGCACAATTCATTTTTGTGACTTGATTTGGTGATTTGGGAGAGATTGAGTGAGTAAAAAAGGCTATTTGGAGTAATGGCATCATCGACGAGGCAGAGGAAACCCACACAAGCAAAGGTGAGTGCTAAATTTTATTAGTTTTTTATTGTTGTTTTTGGTTTTGTCATTTTTTATGGTACAGAGGGTTTAGTTTTAAAATCACCAAAATTTTCTCGCGATTCAGGTCTATCACTAGCGATTCAAGTGAATCGTCGGTAATTTGTCTATGTTTGCTACAACCAGATTTTTAGTTAAGAACCCTTGTTATCCTGCAAAATCGACAAGGGAAATTTTGCAGTAACTATACAAAAATTTTGTTTTGGCCCTTAGGGAATTTTGTAAATGTTCGAAATGGCCCAAAAATCCCTTTCAAAAATCAAGTTGTTTCAAGACTTATCCATTTTCAAAGAAACCCTTCTAAGATTAAAATTGTGTGTCGACACTCCCAAAAATACACCTTTTTGAACCGGTGCCATTTCATTCATGTCGACATCCCAAAAATCGTGTTCACTTTAAAATCCTTCAAATAGTAATTTTTGCATGTCAACATCAAGAATTTTACGCCCATTAAATCCTTTTGCATTGAGTTTCTTATGTTGATATCCAAAACTAGCGCCATGCATTTTCCTAAGAGTGACTTTTCTCATCCGAACACTCCCAAAAATGCGCCAAAGTGGTTGGTGAGGTAATAAATGAAAAAAATTTCTATAAATATGAACCTGCCACATGTCATTTTCACGAATTGAAAATTGCGAAAGGTATTTTCTCTGCGCGTGTCAACCATCCCTGTCAGCCCTCGCATGTCATTTTTGAGCTTATGGACCCTGCATCTTTCTTCATCTTTTATAAATCTGGGTGAGTGGCTCCTCTCCCATTTGTGGTTTTCATGTTGTGTTGAATGTTAGGGCTCATATTAAATAATGAAATTTAAAGAACCCATTCAAATCCTCAACCCAGCTGAAACCCTCTTTTCCTCTCCTACCAGATCTGTAAATATGGAAGGGCTTTGCACGCTGAAGTAAACCTTTTATATCTTCTTGTTGCCTTGCCAACAAACTTCTCTTTCTTGCCATCAAATCCAAATCCAAATCAAGAAATCAAAACTTCAGCATGAACTGTTAACTTTTAAAACCCTGGGGCCATTTTCATAAATGTTACACGCTCAGAAAGTGCACCGAGCTAATATGGTGCACTATTTTTCCTTGCAACATCTTCCAAAGTTGTGCCTTGGCACACTTTACTCTCATGCAACATAAAATTTCTCCGCACCCGGCCAAAAGAACACTAAGCAGATTCTTCATGAGGTGCAGTGCAACTTCCACAACATCAACATGACATGTTGTATGCTTCAGATCCGCGCCCTGCGCTTTACCCTTTGGCACTGAAATTTATCATGTAACACCTCTCCAAATTGCGCCCTTTATGACTTGGAACAAATTTTACCATATCGACACTTTCCCAAGTGCGCCTAGCCATAAAAATCCCCTATAACCTCGCCGTGAACTTCGTCCCACGCCCCACGCCTTAAGGCTTAAAATTGCTTGTTCTTCCTTCTGCAAGCTAAACTTAATTATTTTCTCACACATTCGAAGGTGTTATTTTATTCTTCAAACTTTCATTATGAATAACATGACAGTTGACATGGATATTTTGTGTTGGACCTTCTTGATTCTTCTTACAGAATAATAGCATCCGTCCTCAAGCTCACTTATGTCTTCATCAAGTAAGAAACCAGCTAAAGCTAAAACTAAACAGTCAGAGCAAGAAATGAAATACAAGTACCAAAAAGTCAGAATGCCTGACTCATATGCAGAGTGTGACCTTGACATCAGAGACTCTGAGTTGGGTCATATTGACATGGATGATTTCTGGGCAAGGACCACCAAGGCAAGCAGTGGCCCATGGATGAACAAATTAGTAGGCAAAGGGAATGCACTTTCAGAACCGGACTTTCGATGAGTGTCGTAAATAATGAGTTTATCATGTTGGTTACCCGATGCTATAACAAAGACACTAGATGTGTCAAAAATAAAGAACAACAGACAATCATAAACCTCACAGCTCGTCACTTTGAGATGATCCTGGCATTCCTCATCATAGGCAATATGTGGAGATAAGTATTGAAGACTGCAAGAAGGCATGGGATGATAATGAAGATCAATGCTTTCCAAATGATGAACAAACTCTATCTAAAGAACAAAAATATGGTGTCTAGATGGCCACAAACCATCCACCAAAGTGATTTTAATGAATAATTGAGAGATACAATCACATTCTTGAGTAGAGTATTTGGGCTCCCTAATGCCCATCATTTCCATAAATGGATGCTAAGATACCTGGAGAATATGAGCAAGAACGCACCTGATCAACACTTTGGCCAGGGTGAAATCATCAGTGACACCATCTCACAGCAGCTTCAACAAGTTCTAATAATTGGGAAGTTCTACATGAATTCCTACATTGTATATGTTGCTATGTCAGAGAGGGATTTTGCGGGATTAACTCGAAATGGGGTATGGCCTCAAGTCAAGATATATGAGTTCTACCTAGAGCTAAGGCTCGAAGCCAACATCTCCTAGTTCTCCAAAATAAATGATGCCTTCTTCTATGAGGTATTCTGTCTGTTGAGACCAAACATGAGAAAAAGTCAAACCAGCCCGAGTGTGATTGTTGCTACGAAGAAATGGGGAGCCTTGTTCACACAATTCCCCACATTCACATACCTCAAAGTTGTGAATTTTGAGGGAGAACCAACACAACTACCAAGATTTGTAGGGTTGAAGCTAGTCCTCTTGGAATTGTCAAGGCAATTAATCACTTATCATGAAAAGTGTATGAAGAGAAAGAAAGGAGGAACTCCATTCCCCCTTACAGTTGGCTGATACACCTGCCCTACACTTGCTAAAGCATGGGAGATGTATGCTGAGCTAGAGCTGCTGAATTTAAAGCACAACTTCCCAGCAAGGCCAACCTTCGACTGCTAGAGTTGCCTTCTAAAGGCAAAAATTGATCCCATCCATGTTCCTGAGATCGAGGACATTTGGATAGACCTAACCCATGAGATAGACATTAGGCGAAGGATCACTCCCAAATAGCTCTGGAGGAGATCATCCACTATGGCATTGCCATTGTCCCAAAGAAATTCAAAGAGACTGATCAAGAAATTGATCAAGTTTACATTAACATAGATGGGGACAACTGGCCATTCGCAGAGATCGACAGAGCTAAAGCGCCAAAGACCATTCAAGAAAGGGTTAAACCCACATTGCAGTCACACCAAACATTAGTGCAATCAGAATGGCCTTACATACCTCGAGTTGACTTCACTACTTCTCCTTCAGTCGTGCACCTCCAAGGTCGGACCGTGTGCTGAAAGGAAAAGGGAAAGACAAGGTGGGAGAACCAAGTAGACAAGAGGTACCCAGCATTCCCTCTTCCACTACTCTTGAAGATCTCCCTCCTACTTCTGAGAAGCAAGTAGTTGACCTGGTGTCTCTAGGTAATGAAGAAACAACAAATGTTTCAATGGATACATCCACCCGGGATGTTATCACAACTACAACTACTGAGGTACCCATCATCCCTTCTTCCACTCCTCCTTCTCCTCCTGTCATTCAAGCATCTATTCCTATGGATGTGTCTTCTCCTCTCCCTTCCTCCCTTCCATCTCCCACCTCTTCCATCTTCTCCTCTCTCACGATCTATCACCCAATATTTCCTCAATCCTGATGAAGATCCCTTCCATTTCCATGTCCTTCTCCTCTCCGTTAGTAACTCTAGGACCTACAAGCATCGGTGCGTTGGACTCCTGTCAATGCCACCACCGAGTGTTTCAACACACTTCCCTGAGGCCTCTAGCAGTTGCTCCCCCTCTCACTCCCATTTCTTCTTCTTCCTCCGCTCCCACTCCCATAAGTCCTAGTTGGATTTCTAACCATCTAAGCCAAAGCATAAAAGGAAAGTTCCCATTGCGGCCATGGATTTCTCCATTATTCCGAAGAAGGGAACCAAGAAGCAGAAAGTGATAACTCACTTTTCTAAAGGCACTTTAGGAGAAAGAGTCATGGAGATAGCTTTCCCGGATCCCACCAAGAGAAAAGAAGATCTGTCTCCCACAGACTTCACGGTGACTCAAGTCACAATGGGGACCTCGTCTGAAAGCCTGCAAGGGGAAGCCTTGTTTGTTATAGATGCTCTCTGCAAGAAGCTCCAAGAGGCAAAAGAGGAGAAAAGGATACTCAAAGAACAAAACAAACATCTCCCCAAGCATTGCAGAAAATGGGCAATGCTCCTCCTGTGACTGCCGCCGAACCCATTCAAGTTCCCAGTCAAGAGAAAATAAATGAATATGTTAAGATTGGTGAACAAGGCACGTAGTATCATCCTGGATCGAGCGGATCCTCAGAGATGGTGAGGAAGTGCTTGGGAAGTTTACATTGCTTTATCAAGATATAACTCAAGCAAATAAGGAGCTACAAGTAGTAGCAAGTTCCCTCTCCAAGGAATTGGATAACGCCAGATGCAACATGAAACATTCCAAGCAATGGTTAACTACTCAGCTGACAACCTATTTAAGGTCAGCGTTATCAATCACCCACGTGCACATAATAAGGCTCTCACTACATTAGATTACCAGGTTGATCAGATGGAATATATCCTAGAGAGAATCGATAAAATCAAAGATGAAGCCCTAGACGCACGATACAACATGGAGCAGATACATAAAAATGGCTCCGAGATGCTCGATAGCGTTTCAAAGCTATCGTCACTCAAGGTTTGGCACCAAAGGTCACTTTTGACCGAGAGTCAATCAATAACCTCTTGGCCTACCGTGATTTCATTGGCTTTTTAATCGATGCATGTGAAACTTTCACCAAGTTACCTGACAAGCTCAAGAATGAGAAAGAAACTTGTGAAGTCATCCGCGGTCATTTTAATGGTCCTAACCATGATCAACTTCAAGAGATGATCAAAAAGTTTGTAAAATATCGAGCGCAGTGTCACATAGACTCCCCTGATCAAAAGCAAGACACCAAGTTTGAGCAGAGGGATGATGAGGAGTAGTTTCTCCTTTCTTGAATGCGTTGATCATTTTTGTAAAATATTTTAAAAGCATGTTGGCATACACGATGACCTCATCCATGTTGCACCATGGGATGTTGCCATCCAAAAACTTGCCCAAGTCAACTGTTGACTTTTTAGATATTTTCTAGATCTTTTGTAAATATCTTGTAAGATATTTTGTAAGTATTGGGTTTGCTTTTGTCTTCTTTCCTCCTCTCCTTCTATAAACACTAGAATATTTGTTGTATTCTAGGTGAACATTTTTTGTATGAAAAGAGAAGTGAGGAGAGAAAGACTTTTTGTTTTCTTGTAATGAAGAAATATTAATACACATATTCGAGACTTTGTGCTCAACGTGTGTGTTATTTGCATCGATCTTTCTTAAGTTAGATCTATGTTTTTATTCTCATTAGATTATTCCTACTATTGTCATATGTTCATCAAGATTGCTTTAACTCTGTTTATGCAAGTAAGTTTGGATCTATTTACTAACGGCTCAAAGCATAAACCTTCCCGACCTTCCGTCTTGGAATTCATTTCTTTTCTTCCTTCAAATCTACCCTCCTCCATTCCTTCCTCCTACCTTTCGTTCGTTGTTGGAACTACCTCTCTTGGGATGAGATCCCAAACCCTCAAGTTAGAATAGTGTAGATTTGCACAGCATTCCCGCTTGATTGATTAGCAATAAACCGCACTTTGGTGTCTCGAAGAGGGGCTCGCCCGCACACTTTGTTGGCTTGTTTCCCCACGACTCCGCCTAACTCGATGATTTTCTGACCAACACAACCCATGTATTTTGATGAAGGTTTCATGATTTTTGTAATAAATATGGAATCTAATGTGTGTTTTTGTATGTTTTATGATTGTAGGTGATGGAAAATTTGACTATTCGAGATAGGATTCCATTGATTTTAGCAAAGGTATGGGAGGATATGTCAGATGATGACAAGAGTGGTGGTAGAGATGATGGAGCATCATATTGTGTTTTCTTGGGCACATGCATAATTAGCATAGAAATACAGGGAGATGTGGGCTTGGAGAGTTCATAAGAGGTTTGGGATAGATGTTGCATTTATGTTACAGTGTTGGGAATTTGAGCACCTTGTTAAAGCTCATTTGCATGGTTCGCCATGGGGAGGTGTAGATTTTATTGGAATATCAACTGGTTTTATGAGATGGCGAGGGATATGGAGTGGTTGAGGAGTAAGAGGAAGGAGGCCAATTACAGAGAGCTTCTTACAGGTTTATAGGTTAGAGATGTTGTGTGGAGACCATATGTTGATTTTCCAATGTGGCCAAGTTGTGAGTGTGAGCTTGATAGTTTACAACAGAGTACTGGGTGCAGGGGAGATGAGGGGGAGAGTGGGAGCTCATCAGATTTATCCATATTAGATGGCAGTTTGGTTTGATACAGATGTTTCGAGGATCCAAAGATTTTATAGATAGGATGAGGGAGATTTAGACACTCCCAATCTAGTTGTGGGACAAACTCCTATTATAGCTAATGAGCAGGGATCCATGGTTCTAGATGAGCATGGTGACTTAGTGTTGATTGATGATGTTGGAATAATTGTTGGTTATAGGCAATGGTGGACTGGTGCATATGTAGATTTTAAAAGAGCCCGATTGACTCAAAGAGGGAGGACAGTGAGTGCTCAACTAGAGAGAGCACAAGAGGTTGTTGATTTTAGTGATGATGAGGAGGTTGATGGCGATGAGGAGGATCTAGAGGCCATAGTTGCACACTTGACAACTGATAAGGCCACAATGGATGGTGAGAGAGATATTTTCTAGAGGGAGACAAATGATTTGATCGGGATGAGGGATAATTTGATTGGTGAGAGAGATGGTGTTATTGATGAGTGGGATGGACTTAGAGTGCAGCTTGATTTAGGTCACTATTATTTTAGAGATTACAAGCACTTTGAGAGCGGGTGAATCAAAGTGTAGATAAAAATTTATATCACAACTTCAATCCCGAGATCCTTGTTTAATAGCAGTAATGTATCAAGAGCATTTAATCAAACACATGCAAGAAAATAATAACACTAAACATAGAATTTATAGTGGGAAACCATTTTGGGAGAAAAACCCACTTTGAAACCAAGGCTTTATTAGGAACACCAATTCCAAAGCTTACAATGATTGGTTTCTTGAGCACCCACTCAACTTATGAAGCACCCACTTCAAATTCTTCTAGTACCCACTAGAATAAATGTTAAGCACCCACTCGCTAATTTAGCAAGCTGCAACTTACAAGGAGAAACCACCCCTATGATCTAAGCTCCCACTTAGAAGAAGATATTACAAATAAATTGATCATATAAAATCAAGATTGCTTACACAATAGATTATGATCACTTTTCTAATTTTATTTTTACACACAGATCTACAACACTCTCTCTCTCAATCTTGAAACACTCTCTCGACTCTTTCTCGCCTTCATGCATCCATCTGAATTGATTTTGAGTCTTTGTATTCATCTATAGTTAACAATTCATTAATTATACATTTCAGTCTTTGTGTCCTGTCTCTGCACCTTTGGCTTGAATACTTTCTCTTCACTCATGAGAATATTCTTTCTACTCTCAACTCATATAAATAATCCTTCTCATCATGTTTAAATAGGTGAAAGTTTTTCTTTTTCCCTCTCTCACACTTGATTTTTATTTTTCAAGTGCATTAATTGTCTAACACATTATTAGTGGATCCAGGAACGGTTATGAGACAATTTCTAAAAATAAATTTCTCATCATTCTAGGATTTTCAAATATTCAAAAAGGACGATCCAAATATCTCTCTCTGATATTTATTTATGCCTTAAAATCAGGATTTTTCTATTTTAAGACATAGAATGTAATCACCTTTTGAAAAAATCCAAGAACATTAAATTCTAACACCTAGATCTCGAGATATCTCAAATCGTTTGACTTTTTCGTGGCACACAAGTTCCATATCATCACATACAATCCACAATACACTACCTTTTGATCCTTTTCAAAACATTTATCCATTTCCTTTATTGATTGGATACATTGGATAATCAAAGCAAAATGGGTAACATGGAACTTGGGTCAGCTATGTCTAGTTCTTCCACATCTCTATATTCCCACATTTATACTTCATACCTCTTTTCTATTTCATTTTCAGATCATTATCAATTTCAGAGAATTGAGTCTCACTTGAATCTGTGTCGTGTGATTCGATTATTCCCAAAACCCCTATCTAATCCATAATGAACCATTTTATAGCTTCTTTCGGCTTCCTTCTTTTATCACAACTTTATCTTGTGTACCGCAACTTTCCTCCTTTACCCATGGCTTTCTCTATTCATCCGTGGATTCCTCCGCACTTTGGCGGCTTTATTTTTCTATCCACGGATTTCTCTAATCCTTTACACCTTCCCGTAGAATTTTGTGGCTTTATTATTCTATCTCGCGACTATCTTAAAACCCGATGAAGAACCCATAATACATTAAAACACTCAATATACTTATTTTTCTCAAAAAATTGAAGTACTTGGAATTGTTGCTTTCTCCATACAAACCTTGTGAATACTTAGAGAAATATGAGAAAGAGTTTTGGGCTTGTAGAACATCTAAGAAATGTGTACTGACTTTTTCAATTTCTCCATAGGACTCCTAACTCACCATTTAAGCATACAATGACCCCGATTAATTCTTGAAAACATCCTAAAATCACCATGAACTTGCTTGAGACTATTGCATACCACTAAACCATTGAAACACATATTATCCTTTAGTGCCATCATCATGCAATCACTTGGAATTTCTCTAAGAGTTGGCACTACCAATCAACATTCACATTTCTCTTACAGATTATTTCTTGAACTACTTCCTGAAGCTTGTTACAAACTTGTTAACACCTATTTCACCCATGGTTAACCTTGAGAAAACTTCACAACGCCTTTTGTCATCAATGCAACTTGACATCAATGACAACACTAGTGACAATGAAAAAGATACAGCAAACTCCCCCTTGCCATTGATGGAAATTTTATTAGAAATACTGAACTCTTGATGGAAAAATCAATTTCAAGCTAGTTATTGATTTCAATCTCTCCCCTTTGACATCTATGACAAAGGGCCATCTATTCAAAAACATGATAAATTTGTAGATAAGTAGTATAAGCACATGCTCTTACCTCAAAAATATCCCCATGGTACTATATGCTTGTTATTTTATTTCAAATCTCTCCCTAAGATGATGCATGCCATGATGATCTTCAATTATTTTAGGTAATTTCTAAAAAAATAAAACAAGTTACCAAACTAGGATTGTCAAAATGAGCTAGCAGACTAGATCCCCTTACATGAAAGCTTCATTACACTGATTAGGAGTTGATATTACATGAGAATTATCCCTTACCTTATCTCAACACTTTCTAGTTACTTGGTGGGATCAAGAATGACCCCCAATTCATTCCTCGGTGCTCAAATGTTGCTTTTGGCAATGGTTTTGTCATGATATCAGCAATTTCTTCTTTTTTGCTCACATACTCAAGACTGATTTTCCTGTCATTCACTTGTTCCCTCAAGAAGTGATATATAATTGGGATGTGTTTGGTATTTGAGTGAAACACATGGGTTCTTGGAGACACTTATAGCACTAGTACTATCACATAACAAAGGAATTGGGCTATCATATTTTACCTTGTAATCCTCCAATGTTTGTTTCATCCAAAGAACTTGAGTACAACACATTGTAATAGCTATATACTCTACCTCACATGTTGAGAGTGTCACTGATGATTGCTTTTTTCTCAACTAGGATACTAAGAAATTTCCAACAAAGAATACACCTCCACTTGTACTCTTCCTATCATCAATGCTTCTTTCCCAATTAACATCAGTGTATACTTTCATGTTGAAGTCATTACTTTTGGGGTACTAGAGTCCATATTCAATTATTCCCATGAGGTATCTCAAAATTATTTTTACCTTCCTTGAAATGTGTTTCCTTGGATCTTCTTGAAATCTTCCAACTAGACCCACAACTTGCATGATATCAGGTCTTGATGCAGTGGAGTAGAGTAGACTACCTATCATGGATTTGTACAAAGTTTTGTCTACTTTTGGTGATTTTTCCTCTTTACTCAGCTTGCATACCACTCCCATTTGTGTTCTAATAGGTCTGCATTCTTCCATCATAAACCTTTTCGGCATTTCTTTGATGTAGTTGGCTTGGGATATGAATATACCTTGGTCTGATTGACTGATTTTCAAGCCCAAGAAAAATGAGAGATCCCCAAGCATGGATATTTCAAAATCTTCTCTCATTACATCAGTAAATTCATGAGTCATCTTATCATGATTTACTCCAAATATAAATTATCCACATATACAATGACAATGAGAAAATGATCTCCTTCTTTGATATAGAGATTATTATCAACGACCCTTTTCTAAATCCTTGCTCAATGAGGTATGAATCCATCCTATTGTACCAAACTCTAGGAGCTTGTTTGAGTCCATACAAAGCCTTTTCAACCTGCACACATAATATTTGTCATCAATTAGAGAAAATCCATCAAGTTGTTCAATATATATTTCATTTAGGTGGCCATTGAGGAAGGTTGATTTAACATCCATCTGGAAAACTCTAATTTTCTTGTAAGTTACATATGCCATAAAACAGTCGATTGCTTCCATCCTTGCCACTGGTGCAAAAGTTTCATCAAATTCAATTCCTTCCATTTGTGCATAGCCTTTGCATACAATTCTTTCCTTGTTTCTTTTCACTTCTCCTTTCTCATTCAATTTGTTTCTGAATACCCATTTTGTTCCTATCATGTTCTTGTCTTTTGGTCTTGGTATCATCTCTTAGGTCTCATTATTTTCAATTTGTTTAAGCTCCTCATTCATAGCATCCACCCATTTTTTATCCTTTCTAGCTTCTGCCACATTCTTGGGTTCAATCATTGATAAGAGTGTTATGTCCTCATGATTTTTTAATCTCTTAGCTTCCTTCTTGTGAGAATACCTCCTTCTCTGTTTAGAATGATCTGATTTGTTAGATGGTCTCTCTTGACTTTCCTTGAGGGTGTCTTGGTGTCTTGTCTTTCTTCCACCTCTTCCACTTCTTCACATGCACTTCCCACTTCTTCATCATCTTCTTTATCTTCATGGTTTTCCTTAGGCTGAGTGTTGGATTTGAAGGGATAGGACTCATCAACTTTTACATTTTTACTCTCAACCACTTTCTGTAGTCTCTTATTGTAGCATCTATAGGTTGCACTAACTACTGAGTAACCAAGAAATATTCCTTCATCACACCTAGAGTCAAATTTTCCTAGGTTGTCTTCATCTCTCTTGATATAACATTTTCTTCCAAATACTCTTATGTGTTTCACATTTGTTGGCCTTCCTTTCCAGAGTTCATAGGGTGTCTTATTGTTGTTCACTCTTAGTTGAGCTCTGTTTAGAATGTAGATAGATGTGTATATTTCTTCACTCCAATAGACATCAGGAAGTTTAGATTCATTTAACATGATTCTTGCCAGTTCACACGGTCATGTTCTTTCTTTCAACAACTCCATTTTTTTGAGGTGTCCTGACAACTGAGAATTGTCTTTGAATCCCATGTTCTTCATAGAATTCATCAAATTCATTGGACCAAAATTATCCACCTCTATCTGATCTTAAGCATTTAATCTTGTTGTTCTTCTCATTCTCCACAAGTTCCTTGAAGGATTTGAATCTATCCAAAGCTTCTTATTTGTGCTTCAAACAAGCTACCCATGTCATTCTAGTGAAATCATCTATTAGTATCATGAAATACACATCTCCTTGTAAGCTTTCAGTTCTTGTAGGCCCACACAGATCTATATGGATTAGCTCCAGAGGTTTGGTGGTAGAATACTCTTTGGACTTGAAAGATCTCCTTGTTTATTTGTCATGCAAGCAAGCTTTGCAAAGAGTGTCTACTAGTTTTACAATCTTTGGCATATGTCTCACACCATCCTTAGCACTTAATTTCACAATATTTTCAAATCTTATATGTCCCAATCTCTGTGCCACAACCAACTTGTCATCAACTTGTGAAGCATTTTTCTTTATTTATTTCTTTGAGAACATACATGTTATTCTTGGTCCATTTGGATTTTGCAACTTTCTTTCCTATTTTTCCATTAATAATATCACAACCTTTGTCATGAAATATCATATTGTAACCTTTCTTACACATTTGACTCACACTTAATAGGTTGTGCTTGAGACCTTCAACATAAAGAACATTTTTAGTGACTATTTTTCCATTGTCAAGACTTAATGTTCCTTTTCCACAATGTTTGTTGAATTGTTGTCACCAAACCTAACAACTCCTGATGCATTGTTTTATAGAAAGATGAATTTTCTTTTGTCACTTGTCATATGGTTGGAGCATCCACTATCTAGATACCAGATCTTATCTTCATCTTATACATGAAATGTAGTTTGTACTATTGAGAAAGACTCTTTTCTTTTGTTGGATTCTCCCTTTACAACATACACCCATCTCTTTTGTTTAGGGGGTTCTTGATTACACATTATGGCTACATGACCATCCTTGTGACATTTTTAGCAATTAACGTTTTAATTCATTCTTCTATTTGGAGAGTTGTAGTTTCTTCCATATCCTCTATTATATCTTCTACACTTAGCAACTTTGTGTCCAAACTGATTACACAAAAAGCAATAACCATAGAAAGAATGTGAGTACCTTATAGCATAGGTGATCCTGGGAGCATTTTTCTTCCTCTTGGTAGTTTTGGTGACTTCTTTATTTGCAGCATGAGAGGTGCTTGGTGTTGATGTGGTCTTGTTCTCCTTCTTCTTTTCTAGTTCAACTTCTTTACCTTCTTCCATGAATCCTAATCCAGATTCATCCTTTGTATCCCTTTGAGTGCTCAATATGTCAGTCAAAACTTTTGAGCTCTTTTCCAACTTCTCATACACCTTGATTGTGTCATTCATTTGATTTATTTCAATTTTTACGTGTTCTAATTTAGATTTCAGTTTCAAGCATTCATCTTCCTTTTCCTTATAGGATTGAGAGATCTTTTCAAGATGAGATTCAAGTTCTTTGAGTTCATTTTTTTCTTCCTCTTCCTTTAGGCTTTGTCTTTTCTCAAAAATGAGAATTTTTCTTCATAGTCTTTCAATGTGCATCTCAAATTTTGATTCTTTCTCCTGCACAGTTTCAATTCTTCTAGTGCACATACAAGTTTAGCTTCTAAATTCACATTTGCTTCTTCTTCATCAAAATATTCATAATCAACTACATTCTTTCCTTTGGAGCTGCATTCTTTAGAGACATCCATGGCCATAAACAAGCATTCAAATTGAGTTTCTTCATCCTCATTTTCATAGCTTCCTAAGTTGCTTGATTCGGATCCACTTGACTTCTCCTTTGAGTAGAAGTTTCTTTTGTTCTTGAAGAAATTCTTTTACCATATTTCTTTTTGAAGTTCATCTTTTCTTGTTGTGTTTAGAGCTTTCTTCATCATTTTCGATTAAGTTTCCTTATTCTTATTTGGGCATTTAGCAGAAAAATGGCCTACTTGTCCACATTCAAAACACTTAAATGGAAGTTTTCCTTTATACTTACCTGAGCCTCTTCTTAGTCTTCTCATGAACATTGCTTCAATCTTCTCATCATCTTCTCCATCCTCCAAGTCTAATTCTTATTTTTCTTTCTTGATTGAGTCTCTTTCTTGGCTTTGAATGCCACTTCCTTCTTGGTAGATTTAGATCCAACTGTCCTCATCTCATATGTTGATAAGATACTTTGTAGTTCATCTATTGTTAATGTTTTCATGTCTTTGGCTTCTTCCACAACTAAAACCTTTGCATCATACTTAGGAGTTAGAGATCTAAGGATATTTTGAACTACCACAGTTCTTCAAGTTTTTCACCAAGGCCTTTAATCATGTTGATCACTTCATCTACTCTCTACATATAAGATGCAATAATTTCATCCTCTTTCATTTTAAGACTCTCAAACTGGGCTCTGTAGGTCTGCAATTTTGCTAACTTGAATTTTTCATCACCTTCATAGATACTTTGAAGTTTAGTCCAGATTTCCTTGGTAGTGGTACAAGTGCATTACCTTCACAAATTCAGTTTTTAGTTAGCCCACATAGGAGGGCATTCATGGCTCTTGAGTTGCATTCATATTTTTCCTTGTCTATTACAGAGGTGATTGGAGTGGCTAGAGGATTGTAGCCTTTCTCAACACATTCCCATATGTCAAAACCAAGTGACATAAGATATGTCTTCATCCTTATTCTCCAGAATGCATAGTTTATTCCAATGAAGAGAGGTGATCTTGACAATGATAGTCCACCTTGTGCTTGATTTGTTGTCATGCTTGTGAAGAGAGGATCTCCTTGAAGATGTTAAGCTTCCACCAGAAGGATTCACTCGATACCAATTGTTAGAGATCACAAGCACTGAGAGGGGGTGAATTAGTGCAACTCGATATCTTTGTTTAATAGAAGTAATGTATCAAGAAAATTTAAACAAGCACGTGTAAGAAAATAAAGACATTGAACACATAATTTATAGTGGGAAACCCTTTTGGAGAAAAACCCACTTTGAAACCAAGGCTTTATTAAGAACACCAATTCCAAAACATACAATGATTGGTTTTTGTTGAGCACCCACTCAACTTATGAAGCACCCACTTCAAATTCTTCTAGCACCCACTATAATAAATGTTAAGCACCCACTCAACTAAGTTATCAAGCTACAACTTGCAAGGATTAACCACCCCTATGATCTAAGCTTCCACTTAGAAGAAGATATTACAAATCAATTGATCATATAAAATCAAGATTGCTTACACAATGGATTATGATCACTTTTCTAATTTTATTTTTATACATAGATCTGCAACACTCTCTCTCAATCTTGAAACACTCTCCCGACTCTCTCTCGCCTTCATGCATCCATCTGAATTGATTCTGAGTCTTTGTATTCATCTATAGTTAACAGCTTCATTAATTATACATTTCGGTCTATGTGTCTCTGCCTCTACACCTTTGTCTTGATACTTTCTCTTCAGCTCATGATAATATGCTTTCTCCTCTCAACTCATGTAAATCATCTTTCACATCTTGTTTAAATAGGTAAAAAAATTCCCTCTCTCACACTTGATTTTTCTTTTTCAAGTGCATTAATTGTCCAACACATTATTAGTGGAGCTAGGAACGGTTATGAGACAATTTCTAAAAATAAATTTCTCATCATTCTAGGATTTTCAAATGTTCAAAAGGATGATCCAAATATCTCTCTCTGATATTTAGTTATGCCTTAAAATTAGGATTTTTCTATTTTAAGACATAGAGAATGTAATCACCTTTTGAAAAATTCTAAGAACATTAAATTCTGACACCTGGATCTCAAGATATCTCAAATCGGGTCTAACTTTTTCATGGTGTGCAAGTTCCATATCATCACATACAATCCGCAATACACTACCTTTTGATCCTTTTCAAAACATTTATCCATTTCCTTTATTAATCGATACATCATATAATCGAGCACAATGGGTACCATGGAACTCAAAGTCATCTATGTCTAGTTCTTTAAAGATCTCTATATTCCCACATTACACTTCATCCCTCTTTTCCTTTTGATATTCGGATCATTATCAATTTCAGAGAACTAAGTCCCACTTGATTCTATGCCATATGATACGATTGTTCCTGAAACCCCTGTATGATCCACAATGAACCATTTCGTGTCTTCTATCGCCTTCTTTCTTTGTATGGTGAATTTATCCTTTGTACCACGGCTTTCTCTAGTCATCTGCAGCCTCCTCTAGACTTCAGCGGATTTATTTTTATATCCATGGCTTTCTCTAATCCTCTCGCATCTTCCTCTAGACTTCAAAGGTGGATTTATTTTTCTATCCGTGGCTATCTTAAAACTTGATGAAGAACCCGCAATACATTAAAACACTCAATATACTTATTTTTCTTAAAATCTCTAAGTACTTGGAATTGTTGCTTTCTCCATACAAACCTTGTGAACACTTAGAGAAATATGAAAAAATTTGGGCTTGTAGAACATCCGAGAAATGTGTACCGACATTTTCAATTTCTCTAGAGGACTCCTAACTCACCATTTAAGTTTGCAATGACCCTAATTATTTCTTGAAAACCTCCCGAAAGCACCATGAACTTGTCTCGAGACTATCGCATACCACCGAACCACCAAAAACTTATTATCCTTCAGTTTCATCATCATCATGCAATCACCAACTTCTCTTAAAGCTAGCACTACTAATCAAACTTCACATTTCTCTTACTGAGTCTTTCTTGAACTACTTCAAGCTTGTTATAGAATTTTTAACACACGTTTCACCCATGGATGACCTTGAGAAAATTGCATAACACTTTTTTCCATCAATGCAACTTAACATCAATAAAAACACTAATGACAATGATAAAGATCCAACATACGATCGATCGGATCGATCTAGACAGCAATGAGAGACCATGAAAAAGGCTCTCGGTATTACAAGATCTTCAATATTAGGTGCAGAGTTGGGGGCTTGTGCCTAGGCCAAGCAGTCATATGGGTGCCCCATGAATGATTAGCTCTACTTATTATCACGGTCAGAGGCAGAGTTGACTTATTATGAGGATATGGTGATACATAATTTTCCTAATGTAGTTCTTTTTATGAACACTTGGCACATCGAGAAGAAGTTCATAGTGCTAGTACAGGAGTGTGGGTCAGCCACCTCGAGGACCAGATGGAGGAGCTAGTGGTGATGGTGGTGCATAGGGAGGTGATGGGAGTGTCATTAGTGCTAGCAATTTTCTCGAGGTGTCCAATTCACTAGCTAGTTGTTATGTGTATTTGTGTTTGGATATGTACATGACTATTTGTGAAGCCTTGATATATAGCTTTGTGATACACAGAGTGAGGGGACTCCTTGATGATGTATTTTGAGACTTTGATTATCTATATATATGTGATGATGTGGTTTGGCCTATGATTTATGTGTTGATTATGATGTATGTGTTTATTCATGTGTTTAATGTTTCATTTGATATTCATGGGATTTGAATATGAAAAATTTATGTGATGTGAATTTTTAACATGAGTTTGATGTGACTTTAAATGTGATCCAAAATTTTATCAAAATGTATCTTAAAAATATAGGAGTAAAAATGGAATGATTACTTTGATATTGGATTTGATACATACGTGATGGGTATAGAAATGTGAAAGCACTTGCACTTTTAGCCTTTAACAATGTTAAAATGAGACTATCAGTGGGTAGTTACACATGGGATCTTAACTATAGAGACATGGTGATGAGGTGTACCTTCCTAGGACATGAAAGGGGTTTGACATGTGTAGATTGATGTGGGAGAGAGGGTTCTCCTTTTCAACAATTTCATAGAGAAATTCCCACTATACACATTTTGCTTTTGACGTAAACCGATCTATGTGAGAAGTTTTCTTTGATGGGAAAGTTAATCAATGCAAAAAGCTTTCCTAGGATGATTTTTGACCTTTTGAAGGTTGATCGATGTGGAATTTTTTTACATAGGTAGCCATCCTTCGAGGGAGTGGTCTATGATTTTGATTTTTTATTTTTATTTTTACAAAGATAGTTTTCCTTCGAGGGATCGGTCTATATTTTGACGGGTAGCTTTCCTTCAAGGGATCAGTCTACTATTCTTTTTTGACAATAAGATTTTGATATTTGGAATAGATTTCCTTTAAGGGATCAATTTATTGTATTTTTGACTTTGATAGGAAGCATCCATAGATATTTTTGAATTTTATTATAAATTTATGACAAGACCCTAAGACATTGTTTCATGAAGGGAAAAGGGATGTGTATAAAACCTACACATATGTGCCCCATGACATTTTTAGTTAGTACAAGGTAGGTGGATACAATGATTGCGGGGTTCCTACTAAAGAGGAACTTGTCCAAATGAAAGATGTGATGAACAAAGCTGTGGTTCTCATCTTTAAGGTTTGTAAGGAAAGTGACGGAAGACCACATACTTTCAAATCATTATGATGAGAAAATGACTGGTTGATGAAGGATTAAGATCTTTGATGTAACAATTGTTATGATGATCAAAAGTTAATAGTAGAAAGGCCACAAGTGCAAGGCATTAAAAGGTTACTTTTCATGTATAACATCAAGGAGGTTATGTGATACACTCCCGACCCATACTTGTGAGTAATGACATATAGACCAATCTAATTAGGGGTAAACTTTCCACATTTACTTTGTTCTAAAGTAGTGACATTTTTATTTTCTTTGAGAACAAGATCACCAATTTTGAAGTCATGTTCTTTTACATGTTTATTATATGTGTGTTTGATGCATTTTTGATAGACTTGATGATGTTCAAGGGTTGTTAAATGTTTTCATCTAATAACTCTAATCACAGCGTCAGTGGTCTTGTCGTATTATTTGTCGTGATAAATTCTTTAAGGTATACATAGAGTGATGGAATTTTAACTTCAAGGGGTAGAACCACCTCGGAGTCATAGACTAGTGAAAAGGGCATATCACCTATAGGGGTACGGATGCTAGCTCAATAATCCCAAAGAGCAAACAGGATTTGGAGATGCCAATTCCTGCATGTATCGTCTATTGTCTTCATGAGAATTTTATTAAGTGTTTTTTTAAGGCTTCAGCCTATCCATTTGCATGGGGATAGTATGGCGATGAAAAACTAAGTTTGATGTTGAAGGTGTCACAGAGTTTCTTAACATCCTTATTTTTGAAGGATTTTCCATTATCTATGACAAGCTTGTGAGGAACATCAAAGCGGCAAATGATGTATTAAAAATGAAATTGATGATTTGATTTGATTCAGCTTGAATTTAAGGGGATGGGTTCGCCCATTTTGAAAAATATTCAGGGTTGTGAGTATTAAGTGATGTTGTTGGGATAATTTAGGATTGATAGTGCCAATGAGGTCTGACCCCCATCAGTGAGAAAGGTCATAGGTCATGAGAGGGTCAGTAAATCTTGATCGGGAACATGGATGAGGTCCGAATGTTGTTGACATTTGACGCACTTTTTGACGTATGTGTAACAATCTTGATTGATGGTAGACCAATAATAGTCGAGTCATAGGACACATTTAAATGACCACACCGCATATACTATCATGGACCTCTTGGATTGTTTTGATATATTCATGAGATTTAACGCATCTTAATAGAAGGCCATCAAAACCATGTTTATACAAGATACCACCTATAATGACATAGTGGATGAAACATTGGAGAAATGATCATTTAGCATTTTGTGATAGGTCGGGGGAATTTTAGATTTTGAAATATAGTCAATGTTTGAGAGTACCATAGATCATTCGGATGGTCATCGATAGTGTTGATAGAAGGGAGTTGATTCTCATGTGAGGGTTGATATAATCTATGGATGACTACAAATAGTTTATATTTATCAGTTGATTCTTCAGTTGACAAGGGGATAAGTGATCCTAAAGAGGCCATGGTATCTAGCAAACTTATTAGAAGACCGTGGAATAGTTTGGATGGTGTAATGATCGAAGGCTTCAAGGAGAAATTCAACATTGGCTTTATATTTTTTAAGATTTCATTTTACATTGATAATCTCCTTTGATTTGATTAATGAAGAGTTATGAGTCTCCGTAGATTTCTAATATTTGAACACCTAACAAGATAGCAGTCTGAAGACCCATAATTAAGGCTTCGTATTCTAGCCATGTTATTAGTGCACTCAAAGTTAAGTTTAAATGATAATGGAATAGTAGTCCCCCATGGAGGTATGATGATGATAACAGCCCTCCCCCTTGCTGGCATTTAGATCCATCTAAGAAGACAGTCATTTTGATAGGTGTGAATTCATGTTCATCAATGGTGTTGATAGATTCGTCAAGAAATTGTTCATGAGGAAGTTGATTATCAAGAAGAGGTACTTCTATTAGTTGGTTTGTGATGGCCTGGCCCTTAATGGATTTTTGTGATATGAATTCAAGGTCAAACTCGGTCATAAGCATAAGCCACCAAGTTATGTGATCACTATGATATGGTTTAGAGTGCATGGTTTTGAGTGGGTTAAGTTGGTGACAACATAATTTTTGTGATTGAGGAGATAGTGGCACAACTTAGAGGTTATAAAGTATAGGGTGCAACATAATGTTTCAGCTTTGGTATAATGTCTTTCATATTCATGGAGTGTGCGACTTATGTAATATACAGCTTATGGATAAGATCGTGGAAGATATATGTCATGGCATGTTGATAAGTGGCTCCTGCATTTTTAAGTCCGAAGGGCATGACACAAGATAAGAAGGTACCCCAAGGGGTAATGAAGGATTTTTATGTTGTTCGTCAAAACGATGAGGATTTTATCAGAATCGGAAAATTCATCCATAAGGGAGAGCATTTCATCGCTAGTTGTTAAATTGACAATTTGATCGATGTTTGGAAGGGGGAAATCATCATTAGAGTAGGAAAGATTGAGATCTCTAAGTCGGTAAAAGTGCATAACTTGCCTGAGGCTTTGGTTACGGTATGATATTAGAAACCCATTGTGGATAGTCAATGGGTATGATGAAATTGGCGGAAATCAAGTGTCAGAACTCTTATTTGATAAGGATATCCACGTAGGGATGCATTCCATGAATATTTTTTTGACTGGTTTTACGTTAGGATAAGTGACAACATTATGCACGACAATGTTCGTATTGATACCTAACATATCACTATATGACCAGAAAAGGTTTGACTATATTTGGATAAGAAGTTAGTGAAGTCATTGATTCTTGTTGATTCAAAGACTCGATCGACCTTAACTATATGGGGTTTTTGAGGCGTCCCTAAGCTAATTTCGATGGTGGATTCATTGAGGAGGGTTGATGTGTCAAGTGGTAAGGCCTTTTGAAGGAAATGTTCATCTACTCCCAAATAGAAAGGATATCTTGATCATTATGACATTGAAGGATATCGATGGTGGGCGGATCTTCTTCAATCAATTCTGGCCAAATGAGAGAAGTGTTTTGGTGGCATGGTTAGATTGATCAATGGACCTAAGGAAATAGTATTAACTAAAAAAAAGTTAGGTGGGATGAAGATAGAGTCATCAGTGTCCGTGGGTCATCAAATTTCAAGGATGGCGATGGTTCTAGCTCTGTGATATGTAAAGATGCAGTATGTGTAGATGATTTGATATTGGTCCTTTCACATCCTAGGCCATACTTCTCATGTGGTTTAAGAGAGTGTTGGAAAATTAAATTGTGTATTCCCTATTCGTAATGTCCAAAACCAAAGACTTTCCATGCGCAACGATGGAGGTACATTTGTGCAAAACCTTGATTTTATAAATATTTGAAATCTAATAAGAAGGGCATGACATGATGTCAATGGGTGGATTATGATGACAAGCTTGGTCAACTCCATAAACCAGGTTTGTTTTCAAATACGTGGGGCCATAAGAGATGACATATTCAATATTAGGCTCGTACATAGGTTGTTTATTTGGTCTACCATACATTTTAGGTGTAGGTAGCGAATTAAGCATGAGGAGACGATACTCCCCCAACAAAAGATGTTCCATAATGTCACTAAGGGAGGAATCATCTGGTAATTTGGATGATGGAATGGATGTACTAGTGGATTTTTGATTTGGGCACTAGGACGTCATTTTGACGATATGTCATGTTATAATCATCGAAGGGGTTAGGATCCATAGAACCGTGAATGTTTGACCTTGTGTTCATATTTAAGGCATCAATGAAGTGTCGAGGAGCACAACACATGATGCATATCCAAGGTTTTCCTAACAACACATTGTACCGGAACTCCCCTCTATGATATAGAAGAGTTCTGGAAGAGTTTTGGCATTGAATTTAAGTAGTAAAATGACAAAGGTTTAGTGTGGGTGTGATTGTGTCATTAAAGGCTCAGAGTAAGACTAGTGTCTAAGAAATAATGATATTTGGGAGTCTAAGCTGATTGAAAGTGATGGATGATATAATATTGATAGTGGCACCCCCATTAATCATGACCCTTTTAATAAGGACATCATTTATTTGAGCGGTGATGAAGAGAGGCAAGTCATGATCCTCTAGCCGAAGTAAGGTATTTCAGAGGATTCGAAGGAGATGACAATAGATACTTTGAGAGCACCTATGAAGTTTGTAAAGGAAGATGAGTCATTTTTGGGTACCGATATGGACTAAATGGATTCGATCATAAATTTCTTGTGTGAAGGTGATGTTTGAAAAATCTCATAAAGTGACATTTTAACCGGAGCTTGGTGTAGTTATTTGATAACGACTTTCTATACCATGGTGGAAGATGGCAGAGCAAAAAGAATTAAAATTTTGGTTTTCTTATTGATGTCCCTAAAAGTAGAGAGAAAAAAATTGATTTATCGAAGAAGTGGAGATTTCTCGTGGTGGAGGAATGGTGACCAAATTTTTGGATTTATTTTGTTCGATGGATCACAATCAGGGCACATGCGTGAGTGGTGATATGGAAAATGTCAACTTGATCAAGAAGAACCTTATTTAAGGGTTCCTTAGGTCTAGATGAGGATGTGTCTCAGATGTTGTGTGATGTTTCTTTGATTTGTGTGATTCTCGAGGAAGAATACCTTTGCTTCAAATTTCTTAACAATTGTATGAAAGGATTTACAATCCTCTATAAAGTGTCCCGTAGTTTGATGGTAATCACATAAAGCTTCAAAATTATACCAAGATGGCTTCCAACCTCGAGAGCTGGATGGTTTGAGAGGGGGCAACACTACGAGTGATTGTTGAAGAATTTTTCTAACATCACAGTTACATAGTGGCCTTTAGTGTGCAAACGTCGAAGGCAACAATGTCTCACTTGGTTTGATATTTACATGAGACATTACTTTGGATGTGGATTGTTTAGTCTTTTGTGGATGAATAGCTTTCAAGGTGTGTTGGTAGTAGGTTATTTAGACAAAGGGTGTGGACCCAAAATAGATGGTTGATATTTCAGATTTTATGCTAAAGTAATTGGATGAGTGTGGGATATGACAGTAACCTTTTTAGATGGGATGGAATGAATTTTTGGAAGTTACGCAGTGATATTGGGCTACACAATTTTCATAAGAAATTTTCATAATTTGAATAACGGTTTGTTTTGGGGTATTTGCGAAGAGTCCTTAGATGAGTCATGAGTGAGTAGGTGGTAGTCATAGATATAAAGGATTCACTTTTGATGATGGGTTCCAAGGGTATTTTTGGTTGTTTGTTAGATGTTGATGCAGCATGAATTCGGTGATAGGTAACACTTTATTAATATTATTTATGGTGTGGTGAGCTTGACGTTGTTGGCTTGCATAGCAATGGCTACTCGATGGGGAATGATTTGAAAATGGTTGTTTAAATACATCAAGGTTTTGATTTTAGGGTGCATTGGGATTGTCTAAATGTAGCTCACCTTTATCAATCAGATCCTAAAGCACATTGCAAAAGGAACGACACCTTTCAATCTCATGACCCTTAACTCTGTGGTATTTGTAATAGTCACTATCCTTATACTAAGCGGGTTTAGAAACAGAGGTTTCGATTGGAAAAATGGGCGTAATAGAGTTCATGTTAGTGGCAAGGAGTTTCTCAAAAATTTCGCTATAAGTCTCTTCAATGGGGGTATAGATACGTTGGGGTCGAGAGCGTTCGGTACCAAACGCTCCTTAGAGGTGGACTTAACAACTATGGCATTGGCTGATGATATGGACTTATCTAGATTGGAAGATGGTTTTGATGAGAATTCTGATTTTGGCTTCTTTGGTCGAAGTTTGACTCTACCTTCTTCGAGGGCTTGAAGTTCAAGTTTACGGGCCATAGTAAAAGCTTTGTCAAACATTTGAAAATATTGGATTTGGAGTGTAGATGAAATGTGTTTAGCGCATGAGCAAGAGAATAATTTGATTAGTTCCATTTTTGGGAGTGAGAATGACAGTTGATTAATTATACCCTCCATTGGGTAACAAAGTCTGTGATAGACTCATCCTAAAACCGTATGATTACATAAAGGTTGGTAATAAAGTGATTTTGTGGATGATGTTAATTGAAAAGTGTTAAAGGAAGAGTTGGGTGAGCTATGGAAATGAGAAGAGGGAGTATTGTGGGATGTTATTATACTACCAGTGGCAAGGCCGGCTAGAGACATAGGGAATTCCCTAAGCATCAAATCTTTGTCATGAGCTATAAGATAGAAAGCATGATGAAAATCTTGGATATGTTGTTCAGTGGTCTCTTTTCTATAAAATTTGAGAAATTTTGGAATCTCCCAGTGAGGTGGATAGGCTTTGTAAGGCACTGATGGGTGGATAGGCTCATTACAGATTTGCTCATATAAAAGTATGTTTTTAGGGCCCATGGAAGCGACTTCAAGGTTGGATATCTTGTTCATTAAAGCTTGAAGGGGGTCCATTTGTGGTGGTTGTTGTGTGTTGGACGAGGATGAGCCATGTTGGTTGAATGTGAATTAATTAGGTCAGGATATGGTCAGGTAGTATTGAGAAATATTTTGTTGGAAGGGGATGTTTTGTTGAGGAATTTTTGTGGGGATGTTATACATGGGTTGTGAAAATAAGGGCTTTAATGGTTGAATATATTGATACGGGATAAGGATGGATGTGTTCAGAGAGGTTTTTATGTTGGGATACGTGTTGAAAAGGGATAGATGTGTGAATAAGAGGTTGGTGAATATGGAGGTGTTTGTTGAAAGGGAATAGAGGTGATGACAAAGGGTTTTGATTCTCGCAGGATGTTTTAGAAGGGTACAGGTGTGACCAAGTTATGGTATAGATTGAGAAGAGGTGGGTGGTTATGATGGTTGAGGTGTGTATTGTGAAATGAGGGGGATTGAGGACTGTAGTGAAATAGGGTGAATGTTGGCAATGGCATTAGTGTTGATTAATGGTGGGGATGTAGGAATGGACATAGTAATGTTTTGATCGAGTCGTGATTTGTTGAGAGAATGGTGGCTGAGATACATTATTAGGAAAAGCATCAAAACTCACCATAGATGATTAAACATTAGAGGAGGTCGGAGGGGTGTGTGCGGATGAACAGAATTCACTTTGCTTTAAAATGGTGTGGAGCCAAAGGGAAGGATTTGGTGAAGATGTGGGTTCATTGAGTGGTTGTGTCTTGTGAGGAAATTACATTAAGATCAAAAATAGGACCAAGACACAACATTGGAGGAATCTGGGTCTGGCTAGAAGGAGGATAGGAGTATATCTTCCGAATAATGGGTTAGTGGTTCGGATTGATGAGATGGGAAAAACCACATGAAGGATCAAACATGTAAAGATGTGTTTCGTAATAAAGGCTAAAGATGAACACCCCTAGATGTAAGATAAGCGTTAAGGGCTACAGGTGGTTTGAGTCTAAGATTTCTGAAAAGATAAGATCCCCACTATCAAATAAACAAGGACTCAAAGGTTCGGTATCTCGATGAAGCATCGGGTACTAGGAGAATGTGGTTTTTTATGATCTTTTGCTCAGGGTGTTGATAGGAAAGTTTCACATTGATCAATGAGTCGTTGAGCATCTTCTATACGGGCATGAGCATGTTGTAAGGCTTGATGAAAATGTTGTGTGGATTGTTGAAATGGACTAGACATATTTTTAGAAGTCTAGATACGGGATTATTGTCTTGTAAGTACCATAATAACAAACAATCAATCACCTAATAGAATGAATGAAATCTAGATATGTTGATTATGAACAAGTAAGTAAATCACACACAAATTTTTTGATTATCTTGATTAATTTTAAAAGGTGAAATTTGTAAAATGGCTAATAGGATCCTAGGAAATGGTCGTCTATGGATGGTTTCAGGAATGTTTAAGGTTGGATTCATTGATATACCCAAGGTATGTTAGGCTCGAATCAATTGGTGTCGGTACGAGGCTTGGTATTAGGGCCTACCCCCTCACTTCACGGTGCTTAGCCAATATACCAACAACCAGTTGTTTATACTCGGCTAGAACACCGAGTCGGTTTCCTATTGGGTGATGAAATCCCAATAGTTATCACCTGGTAGAGTGTTTGATGTAAATTTGATATTCGATGTGGTTTAGTTGTGTGTGAGGGAAGATAATGTGAATGCAATAAATTAATCCCTTAAATTAATATATGTGATCAAGCAGATGCAAGGTTTTTTTAAGCCAAAAGAATGATTGATTTTGATGAGAACAAATAGCAAAATGCAATGCTCAAAAACAAAATGAAAAGGAAAAAGCATACTTGAAAAATGCTTCCTTTTTAATTTTTAATTTTTAATTTTTTTAAAGCAATGCGATAGTGCAATAAACGAAATCCACTAAAGTAGAAACCTACAAGAATGGTTAGCGTAAGACATAAAAAAACAAAGAAAATGGTGTTAGAGGTCGACTATCTAAGCAATCAAGAACAATCAATAGAGATCGTCATGATTCACAGAATCACTAGAAATTCACTTAAATCATAGGAGATTTGACTCAATCATTAATGATCGCAGCGTAAAACCTAAAGATGGATTTTTAATAAAATTAAAATGAAAGAAAAGGGACGGTGTCCCACCGAGCGCGTGCTGGAATGTTCATATTTTTTTTTCTTTCCTACTTTACATTAATGAAGTGAAACAATAAAAACAAACCAGCCTTAAGATGGTTGGGTTTACCAATACCCCAAAGATGGATGTCAAGCCGATGTTTTATCGATATTTTCACATCCGAATGAATGTATAAGTCCTCATGTTTTGCTAATCAACCCGCGCTCAAAGAAACTAAACATAAAGGATTAGACAAATGGATAGACAAGTTTCTCAGAAAAGGCCAATTCCAGAATCCAAAGGGACTTCCTTGGAGGATGTCAGCTCATTTTGTAACAATTAAGTGAATTGATAATGATATAGATAAAGATAGAGATATAATATAGATATATGGATAGCAGAGATGAGAAACTTTATAACTCCAAGTTAAAAGGTAAGTCTTTTCGCAACTTCAAAGGTGGCCCAAGCGAGGGTGGATGTAATTTGACGCATTCAAAGTAGTCGTACCAAAAATCCTCGACTCTTGTTGGATTTCATTAAGGAATTCAAATTGATCCTCAATGTCTTCTTCTTCGATAGTAAATTGATAGCACAAAGTGTCAACTCATGCAAGATGTTGTATTGTTCCTAGAAGAAAGGGTGTTAAACTATAGGAAGATAGTAAATGCTAGTAATTAGATGTAAATGGCCAGAACTACCATCTAACAGAGTCATGCTTGGAAACAACAAGTTAAATGCAGAGGATTTGATAAAATATAATAAAATTTGATAAACTGATAAAAATATGATTTTGACAGGAATTGCTAATGATTTAGGCCAATCGCTAGCGATTTATGTGATTTTTGCAAGTTTTGACAAAAACGAGAATTTAAAGCTCTAAATAGAAGTTTTGACTTATTTAAAAGTTTGTTATGATTGAAAAATATATTCATAATTGGAATAATACCTTTGAGTGAATTTGGAGCTAAATGATGCCTCAAATCTTCATTGGGAAGGATCTGAGTGGATTTGTTGTCTTGTAATGTTGCTTGAGGTTTGAGTGATGAAAACGATCACCAAGATGCTTGAAAATAATTAGTGTTGATGTCGGGTAATGCTTGATGATGTCCTGGATACATTAGTGTCAAGAAATGAAGTGCATGATGGACAAGGAGGTCCAAGATTCAAGATTGAAGATCCCTAAGGGAGATAAAAAAGTGCTATTTATAATCGCTAGCAATTCGGTTGAATCATCAAGGATCCAATTTTTATGAGGAAACAACTACAAAAGTGGTTGAAACCACTTCTAATTAGGGGTTTTTGGTTTGGGATGCAGGTAAATGACTAATATGATGTTAGAGGATGAGGTGAGGAGGTTAAGAAGGTTGTAGGATTGTTGATAAATAGTTGATTTTTTTGTTTGATTTTAGTTTCTAAGTGGTTTTGGATGGTTTTAAGAAGTAAAATGATATTTTATAGTTGTGAGATGGTGTGAGAGGAATATTTACATGGAGTAAATATTGTGGGGGTTTTTAGACTTAGGATAAGAGATGTATGAATTAAATCTTGACTTTTTTAATATAGTTGTGAAGATAGTGTATATGCTAAGGGAATTAATGGTGCATATTTTTAGTGTCTACACTGTAATGAAGTATGAACCTACAAAACCCTCAAATAGACATCAAATCCTAAAAAGAAAGATGCAAAATGAGGGGTCAAACTGTCCTCAATTGTCACAATGGTGTACTTACAATTGAGTGTTGCACTACATTTCAGACCCAATGTAGTTCTAGTGTGTGTGTGCGGAAATCATGCCATAGGTGGCTCTTGTGCGTGTCGCACTTAATAGTGAGAAAGTAAGCTAGATGTAAAGAAATGTAATAGATGTGTGCATGGAATAGAATGAACTTTTCTCCTATGAAGTGTATACAGAATAACCAGCCCTTATGTCCCTTAGATGGTGCTAGATGGATGCAATGGAGCTCTTAGATGCTTGACGGATGCAACCGTAGGTGATAGCTAATGCTTATTTTTTTGTGCTTTATTATGATCACATAACTTTATATTTATATGATTTCTTTGCTTGAATTTCATAATTAACCCCGAAAGGACCGAATACCAAAAAGATAAGATGTTTAAACAGCTAGAAAGGGCCCAAAAAGTGTGGGCAAAGTACAAAGGGGATAGGGGCACCCAGAGGGGACAAGGGCACCTAATGGTGGCATCCTCGGCTAGGCGCTGATGTCCAAGATGACAAAAGTCAAAATATAAAAAGGTAGACTGAGCAAGTAAGGGTGCAAGATCAAAAGTAGCAATAGAAAGCAAAGAAAGGTGGCCAAAGACATGGGTTAATTAGTACTTTTCTTACTTAGGAATCATATGAATAGTAATATGCAATCAAGACTAGATAATTACCCAAAGTGTGTGATTTTGTGTCTACATTTTCCCCACTTTATGTTGGTGAGTGGAAATCTCGGTAACATAAAGTAGATAGAGATGTGTACCTGATAACCATGTAGATTGATGATGAAAGCGTGTTGAATGATAAAAATGTGAAGCGTGAATGCTAAGGAGGAGAAAGTGTAAAAAAGTGATGATGAAAATGAACCTAGGGTGGAAAATGTGTGTGTAGATGTCATGATGTACCTATTGTTGATGTCAATGTCATTGTTATTATTATTGATGTTGTGAATGATGTTGACTACTGCTTCCCATTCGGACGGACACTCGTAAAAGAGAAGATGAATAAGTAGTCAAATACACATATATATGTATAAAAGTATGTAAATAAAGTGTGTAAAAATTCTTAAAATTTGAAAAAGGAACATGTGCACATGATTTGTGATGAGGAAAGAGTGTAAAAAGGATCCTGTAAATGTCGATGAAGTGCAAGTTTTTTGGGCGATCTAACGCCACAGCAGAAGAAATGTAGGGAGGAAATTCTAGTGTCATCCTCCAACCTTTACCCATTTCCCAAAGTTGTAAAGCACTCTGATTTTTTTGGTTTTTTGGGAAATCTAATGCCACAGAAAAATTAGTGTAGAGAGGAAAGTCTAGTTTCATCCTCTAACCTTTAACTACTCCCTAGAATGAAAAAACCACTGCAGATGGTGTGTACTTTCCCCAATGTAAATTCCCAAGTTAATTCTCTACCATGTCAAAATCCTCTGTGACATGCCAAAAAAATGTGTTGAACTGAAAAATGTTGAAGATATGCCCTTGGTCATAGGTGCCTAGAAGGGCATCATTGTGCTAAGGACCCAAGTCTGATTTTGAGCCCTGTCTGAAATTGACAACTGTGTTGTATCCATACCATATTGTGTATAACCTTGTATGGGGTGACTAATTCACCCAAATGATTCCCTCCCTCATTTGGAGTGCATACGAAGTCACAAAGAAGTATGCGGCCCAAAAGAGGACCGACTGATGTGTTAAAATTGTACCTACAGGGGAAAGGGAATGTGCTTGGTAGAAACCAAGGCACACGTAAACAAAGTGGCTAGGAGACAAGTGTTAGTACAAGCAAAGAAAACATAGATCTATAAGATAAAATGTAAACTAAGTAGATAATGTGTTAGGTAATACGCAAGTAAACACACAAAAATACATAGTAGACCTTAAAAAGTGGGTTGTAAACATGGAACATCACTCACGATGTCGTAAGAAAATCAAGGTCGTAGTGGCCACAAGTAGACAAGTGTGCACACAAGACAAAGGGAAAATCCCGCAAATAATATCATACAAAGAGAAAGTAATGACAAACAATGTAATAGACAACCATGGAAGCAAATATCCCTACATAACAAATGTTGCACATGAAGCACCCATTAGCATGTTAGAAAGATAAAAAGTATGTCAAAGTATGTATAAAATAAAGTAGTGTGCTATGAAACAAAATGAAACAATAATAGCACCTGTAATATATGAAAGTGGATGCCCCATGAGCCGTTGTGGGACTGGTACTAGGTACTACGCCAAGCATCCATGATGTTTATATAGATTTGTATAATTTACAATCACAACTAGAAAAGCAAGTGAACGCGCATATGTGTATGATAAAGATAATTACATACAAGATATCTATATAGCATGTGTAATAATATGAACATGTAAAAGCATGAGTAAGAAAGAGAAAATGCAACCAAGATATGCAGTATGTTGTGGATGAGATGGAATGGAATGCAATGTGAATGATAGGAGCAGCATGCCCCCCAAGTGGATGTGTATGTATGCAATGAGGTTCATTTATTTATGCCCCTTAAGAATCAATAATGAATCGTAAATGAGAGTGTGTCATCATCGGGTAAATGGTTTTAATGGTGTGCTTTCAGTGTGTTAGAAAGAGTTGATGAATAGAATGTAGAGCGTCAATTGTAGAAGATTGAATATAATGTCGAAATGTGTTTATTGCTTGATCAGTAATATGATGTCATGTGTAGGATTAGAATGTGACATCGAATGAATTGATCCCGACTTTGAAAAATGAAATGCTAGAATGTGTGATGATTTAGCCTAAAGCATATATCACTAGATGTGTGAATAAGATGCTAGAAAGCATGATGATTTAGCATAAAGTGTATATCACAAAATGAGTGGAGAAGATGCCAGCATGGGTCAATTGTGAAGTTTGGAAAATAGTGTCACATGAAGTGGTAAAAGGATTGATTGATTTTTTGAAGAGAAAGTGGAGAAAATGATGTAATTTTGATGACAAGATGAGGTTCAATTCAGAATTAGACCCTCAACAATAGAGTATGAACCATGGGACTAGAGTGCATCATAGGGTAATGACAATACAAGCATGTGAGAAGATTTGTATGTGAAAATATAAGTGTGAAATGAGTTAAATATAAGACATGTGTCAATGTTAGGGGAGAAGCAAGCTTAATGCCCCCAAGTGTGTGTTTATGAATGAGCTATCCGATAAAATTAAATGATGAAGGTCCTCTACCAGATGATTGGAGTGATGAAGGTGTGTGAGCATGCTCTAAAATTGGTGGGATGTGAGATAGATGTTGTGTAGGTGATTGAATTCTATATGCATGTGATCGATGAGTCTATGGTGGGAACCTATGTGTAACAAAATGGGGAGGTGTTGGAGACCTATGTGAAGCAAAGCGCAAAGGTGATGGGAACCTACGTGGAGTAAAACGAGGTGGTGAAGTGTGCCTAGATATAGGATTTGTCCTGGTGATGGACCTGATTGATGGCGTACCATTCTGACAGAGCGATGACACCGTGCAAGTCGCATGACTAACAAAGAGCTAGGAGTGGATTTAGTTTTGATAGACCACAGGGCACTAGATGGACCGGGTGATGCAATGGCATCTGTAAGAATAGGATGTGACAAGGATTAGATGGAGGCACACCATTGACAAAGATGACTTCATTGTTGTGAATAAACTTGACGCAAATAATTCATGAAATTAATAGAGTAAAATATTTGAATCCAATTGAGACCTAAGAGCATGTCACACCCTTCGATAGTTTGTGCTATAAGGAAGGGTACAAGCATGGTGAGAGGACCAACAATAACGTGAAGTTGGATTACCCCATATGAGTTATCCATCGGATATGAAATTTGTGAGAGTGATAGCCAATAACAACAAGAAGTGGAACAAAAAACACGCCACTGATAGGCCATGATGGATCAACTTTGGTGTTATTGATAGGGATGGATCCAATATAAGCACTAATGTGCAAGTGATTAGAAGTGAATATAACATGATAATCATGATCAGATAAAGAAATAACTGGTGAAGAAATGTCAATATGAGAAACTAGGAAATCAAGATCCCCAATGTAGGAGGAGGCACTGTGTGCTATGTATGATTAGCTGAGGAAATAATCATTTTCTTGTTGTGTTTTGGAATTAGATTATTGAATATTTTGAGCTTATGATTTTCATTGAGTGGTGCAAAGGCCATAGGATCTATAAGCTCAAGTTTGTTATCGGTGATAAGATCTTGAATGAGATTGTGAAGTTTGAAACAACAATCTATAGAATTCCCTACGCATTCATGATAGTCACATCAAAAGTTCTCATTGTAATTTTGACCTTTTGCATAGGATGGATCTAAGTCAAGTGGAGGAGGAAGCGTAATAAGATTGCTCTCGAGAATTTGTAATATAAGTTATGGAGCACTATTCAACTTCATGAATGTACGCCTGGTAGTTTCCATCAAGTTCTTTGGTGTTAGAGATAGCATTAACAATGACCTTAGCTTTAGTAGGTTTCATGGTTGGTTTAAAAGTTGATTTACTTTTAAAATGCATAGAAGAGGATGCTTGCTATTGATATTTAAGCTTGCCAATAAATAAAAGTTTTGTTTTGCATGTAGCTTGAGAGTGTGAAAAGTCAATCAAATGATGGAGATGTCTCAAAGAGAAACACTCTCTGAGAGAGGCGGAAATAAACTCGAATGAATAAATATGGAAGCTAACAGTCCGTGAGCACATTAGACATCTTAGCTAGGTTGTTTTTGTATCGTAAGACATAGTCCGCTAGATGTTCATTAGACCCTTGTTTAAGTTATGTAAGTTATGCATATGAGATCTTAAAGCCGATATTGATAGAGAAATGAGTAATAAAAGCATCGGCTAGATGTGTGAAGATGTTATCTAATGAACAGTAGGTCATAGAACCAACACATCGCATAATCGTGGAGACTATGAGGAAAGATCTTAGCTAAAATAATGTGATCATCCACAAAATCTAGACAAGCCACATGGAATGCACGGAGATGCTTTTGTGGGTCACCATGCACATTGAAAATGGTAAGCTTGGGGGTGATGAAATTAGGAGGAAACAAGTAAGTAGAAATGGTAGGTGCAAAAGGAGAATGAAGGAGTAGTGTTGAGTCAAAGATGGAGATGCACGAGAAGTAACCTATTGTAATAGATGAATTTGTGCTTGAAGGTCTTGATAAAGAGAGGCTAAATCTTAAGTGCCAATAGAAGAAACTTTCCGCGTGTGAGACACAAGAGGTGAAGTAAAGTGGTTGGTAGGTGTAAGAACAGGAATGGGAACGGTAGAAATAGGTGAAAGAGTTTAAGTAGGTGGTTGAGTAGCAATGGAGGTGGGAATAGCGGTGGAAGAATTAAGCTCCACAAGGTTTTGGATTCCTCACGAGCAACAAATAAAAGTAAGTCTAAGTCTTGTGGATGCTTAGCGATATGATCATTAAGGTCTTTGAGGTGTGCTTCAATGATTTTACCATAGGAATGAGCCATAGTGATAACGAGAAGAATAACCCTAAGGAGAAGGTGGATTCAAGCAAGGGTTCACCAAAATGATTAAGCTAAAATGTAAATAATGCAAGCCTAATCTAATTGCTTATAAGTAATAAGAAATGAATAATAATGAAGTACGAAATTACATCTAAGAAACCAAGCAATGAATTATGAAACTCTAAGTGTAATGAGGAGAAATAGGTACTTAGTTGATTCAAGTGGAATCTGGACTATGTCGAGTGATGACCAGTGAAAAGAATCAGGATCATCGCACAAAGACCCGAAAAAATGCGTATCCGGAGAGATTGGTCGGATTGGGCGCATGGAGAGGGACTGGGTGCTTATGGGCACCCTAGACCTATTTTTGGATGCATAGGTCTATGGAAATGATAAAAACCTCCTTTGAGGTGTCGTAAGTTGTTCATTGGTAGTCACCTTTGGTCACTCCAAGGTCACACCAAGATCGGCATTGAGGTCGCTGGAAACCTGCAATGAAATATGAACCTGCAAAACCCTTAAATAGACATCAAATCCTAAAAAGAAAGATGCAAAATGAGGGGTCGATTGTCCTCATCTCACAATGGTGAACTTACAATCCGAGCATTGTACTACATCTCGCACCTAATGTAGTTTTATGTGTGTGTGTAGAAATCATGCCCTAGGTGGCTCTCATGCATGTCGCACTTGATAATGAAGAAAGTAAGCTAGATGTAAAGAAATATAATAGATGTGAGCATGGAATAGAATGAACTTCCCTCCTATGAAGTGTATGTAGAATAACCAACCCTTGTGTCCCTTAGATGGTGCTAGATGGATGCATTGAGATCTTAGATGCTTGATGGATGCAACCTTAGGTGGTGATAGCTAATGTTTAGTGTTTTGTGCTTTATTAGAATCACATAACTTTATATTTATATGATTTCTTTGCTTGAATTTTGTTATTAACACCGAAAGGGCCGACTACCAAAAAGATAAGATGCTCAAACGGCTAGAAAGGACCCAAAAAGTGTGGGTAAAGTACAAAGGGGATAGAGGTACCTGTGAGAGGACGAGGGCACTAGGCCACGGCGGGCGTCTATGGGCGCTAGGGTCCGGATGATAAAAGCCAAGTATAAAAAGGTAGACTGGCAAGTAAGGGTACAAGACTAAAAGTAACAATAGAAAGCAAAGAAATGTGGCCAAATACATGGGTTGATTAGTACTTTTCTTACTTAGGAATCATATGAATAGTAATATGCAATTATGACTAGATAAGTACCCAAAGTGCGTGATTTTGTTTCTACATCGGTTTGCTTGATGTACAGATCAAAAACACCGCACTAAGTGACGAGTAGAGGCCACACATAAATTGTGATAAATATTCCCTAAATGGAGAACAATTGCCTAAAGATGAAAAGTAAAAATTAGCAGAAGACACGGTATGTTTCTCGCCTCTCTTCCTCATCCGTAAGATCTGCAAAATGTGCCTTATTTAGGGTGACTTAAATCTAGTCGGAGAACATAATGTCACATGGTTTTTTTTTTTAACTTGCAAATGAATTATAGGATCAAAGACCGAATGATGGATACAATGTTGGATTTAGTAAGGCGTTTAGACGTTTTTAGTCATTTTAGATGTTAAAATATAGCCACTTTTGAAATATGACCGTCATGGTTGACATGTAAACTCATAATTTAAACTTCAAAATGACATGTATATTCAAAATTTGATCATCAAATATATATATAAATAAATTTAATAAATTAAATATTATACACTACACATTATAAATTTGTGGAATCATGAAAAATATAACATAATGGAAAGTAGATACTTTGGAATGTAAATAAAATTAAAAATGATAGAATTATCTTAGTATAGATTATTATGAAATATAAATATCTTCATATCTTATTAATAAAATAGAAACATCTATTAATTTTGATTTTTAATTAGTTTTGTTTGATTTCTTTTTAGCTTTATTTGATTTTTTGTTTAGCTTTATTTTATTGATTTTGATTTGTAATTAGTTTTTTTATTAGTTTGACTTCTTACAAATAAAAATTGGATAGTGGACTAGATGTATTGGATTTGGGATTTTGCAAGAAAGATGAAATTTGAAGATTGAATTTGCAAGCCTAGAAGTTGGAAGTTGGAACTCATTTTCTATAGAATTATAAGTTTGCGTTAGTGATTCTAAGTGAGTCATTTCTATCATTTTCTTCAATAATTTTTATTAAAATTGTAATTTGAAATTATGTTTTAATATTCTCATAAACTTTAATTATGTTTATGGATCTTCAAATTAATTAGTGCAACATTAATTTTTATGAACAAATAATCTTGAAAAACTATGAAATTGATTAGTCCAATATAGTATTCATAATTAAATAAAGGTCACATAATGAAGAGAAAATATTACAAAGAACAACATCCATCTTAAATATAACTCGATTTATGTATTTTGTAATAGTTATTATAAAAACAAATTTGAAATGCATATTAAATTTTGAACACCAAATGACATCCACATAATTTTCTAGACCCTCATATAACTTTATTGTGGCATGTAACATCAATGCCAAAATTTAGCACTAGATGGATAAGTATCACCCATAAAGATCCAATTTAATTTGGGGAAATTTATTTAAGACATTGATCTAGTTATCTTGGGTGCTCGTTAGGGTATTTGTTTGTGTGCATTAAATTTTCTCTAATTTGGGTGGAAACTTCCAGATTATGGGTGTAAAGTGAGATTCTAAAGTGATATGGATATAGATAATTTAATTACTATAAATGAAATTCCTATAGATTACATGAAAATTATTTGATATAAAATAGATTCATTTAAACAATCATGAAGGTCAAGCAGAAACAAGAGAAGACAACTATATTTTCATATTGCTAATGTAGGATTCCTGGTTGATTCAATTCTATAAAATGCAAACAAATTGGCATCACTTGACTAAAATGGAGGAAGATTTGTTTCCATGTAGAAAGGTTGTATGTCATCTTTTCCTGATGGAGATCCTACCAAAATCTTGTGGAGGGGGCCATTTTCCATGCAACAAAGAAAGAATGTAACAAATTTTCAAAATATAATATTGTGATTGTATTTGTTATTTGTACAAATTTCTAACCTCTCATTATATATTTTCCTATTTTCACAATACTAAAATAGTATGTGAATATAGGGATGGACTTCCATGAGCTTTTGGATACACCTCAGGGAGATTGTTGTAAGTATCATGATGATGTTTCTGTGATGGTTGTCTCTTTGGAAGGAAGAATATGGAGATCCTCGGTGTAGATTATCCGGGGTATTTGGGAGTTAAGTGTTCTCTAACACAACCAAGTGATTCCTCCTCTTTTTCACTTTTTCTATGTAATATATTTGAAGTAGAGATTACAACTTACAGAGGCACGACCTTTGTATTTAATACCTACAAAATTAAAGCTACCAATATTTGTGTCTTAAATTTTGCCCCAATCTGCATAGGTGGTTATTGATAGCTAGGTTTTATTTCATTTGAATACACTCGCAAAGAATGATTAATTGATTCAAGCGCTTCCTTTCCCATTCAATTTGCAAATAATTTTTCTTCTCGGTATACCTACACTAGGACCTTCTTTCCTACTTATGTCCATGACATGACAAACATCAAGTCGGTAAGTTATTATTGTTTTCTCAAATATACAATGTGATTGTTGCACACAAATGACTATGATTGAGTATGTCTCTTGCATTGCTAAATTTTGGAGGATTGTATTATTGATCTAAACTTTTATGATTGTAAACGTAAAAACATAAATCACAAGATAACACCAACCCTGAAATGGGCCATGGGATTGCATGAAATTTCAGCACTACAATAGATATAAAATAGAGGATATTACTAACTAGTCTTTGATTTGGTTGTTGCAAAATTGAAAATGCCCGAGAAATATTTAGAAACATAATTTTCCAACTTTGCTCAAAGATTTCAAAAATAAAATAAGTGAGCTAATATTCATGGCGTAAAAAAACTTATTTTGGACAAGTATTACATCCCTATTATTAATCAAAACACAAAACAGAGGATACCCCCAACCCAAAAATTTAGGAATGTATACCACCTATCTCGATCAACCTATTGGAGTGCTCCATGTCTAGGTAATAGTCAAGGGTTAACTTCTCGAAGCACCTAAAAGGGGGTCTTAAGTGGACGCATTTTTCTAAAAATAAAAACTTCAACTTGTACAAGTTTTTCAAATAGTTACATTCAAAATTGTAAGATGTTGTAGAAATATGAATCGTAGCATTTTGAGTCTAGTTTCTAAGCTACTAAATTTTATTGAAAAAAAATAAGTTTAAGTGGTTCAAACAACTAAAATACCAACAGGTGCTCTTGTTTTTGTTAAAAAAACATAATAGAGTGACTTTCATGCCCCCACCATTTTTTGAGCACCATTGAGTATTTTTGAAAACCCTTTTGTAGAAAGATAGCTAGGAGCATCTAGTTTGTGTTAGATTTTTTAACGAGTATTTTTTTATTTATGATTTTTCTAGTACATAAATTTTATGTTTTGAAAAATAACGGAGCTCCAACCGTGCCCCCCCCCAACTACCTCAAAAAATATCGAAAATTAGATTTGTTTTTTTGAATATGTATAGAATTATGCCTAGTTTGTGTTAGTATAATTTTTTTCAATTTTGATGCCCCAACAAAAGATACATGATGAAAGATAGACATATTTAAACGTCCAAAAATAGCTATAAAAAGGCATAGTTAGAAAAAAAAATGGAAACCTTATATTAGTCATAAATTTTGAAAAAATATATTTTTAGAAAGAAGAAACTCTGCTCTACATCGTGGTATATATTTTTTTAAATGGATTAATTTTTTTATTTTGATTTATCATAGAGGAAGTGGCATTTTTACATTTTCCTACAAAAACACAATGTTTGTTGTGTTTGTAGATAGAAGTCCATGCCTCAAGGTTGGGGATCCAAACCAGATCCAAAGCCTTGAGGCATGTGCTGGAAAAGGTAAAAAGCATAACATGTACGCGTTATGCTTTGTTTATATATTGTGGCCCCCCAACGTTCCTTTCATCTCTTTCATGGGAATTTTGCATACATCTGTTTGTCCGCAATTTTCTCTACATTCTTGCACCAAAACACGTTGACAAGGCATTTACATAAAGAGATGACTAAGACTTGAATGCCAGTGAAGGCTTTGTTTTGGTTCCCTACGCTCCTCGTGCTTTCGAGCTACCTCGTCCGGGCGTAGTCCCTTAAGAGCCCTGAGACCAAACCACGTTATATCTTCGACAGGTGATTTTTCGACTTCGTGGCACATAGAGACGTCTCGTCGATCCAAAACCTCCATGTCAGGGCCCTCTACAAAATCCTCTCATAGTTTTATCCATATCCATTTGGTTCTCTCGTTGTCCTATTATTTGCAAACGTGTGAAATATTGCGATCAAAGTTAGTGTAAAGTCATCGACACTATATTTTGCAAATAGTAGCTCATGGGACCAAATCGTCTGGGCCAAAGATGTCCGGATGGCCTCAGTGAATGCTAGTGGAGTCTTTTTTTGGTTCCCTATGCTCCCGTGCTTTCCGGCTACCTCGTTGAGTGTAGGCTCTTAAGAGCCTTGAGACCAAAACACTCGTATATCTTCAACAGTGATTTCTCGGACTCCGTGGCACCTAGAGATGTCTCGTCAGATCCAAAACCTCCATGTCAAAGCCCTCTACAAAATCCTCTCACATTTTTTCCATATCCATTCGGTTCTCTCGATGTCCTATTGTTTGTAAACGCGTGAAATAGTGTAGTCTGAGTTAGTGTAAGGCTATCAGGCGCAATACTTTACAAACGGAAGCTCTTGGCACCGAACCAACTATGCCAACACATTGGGGTGGCCAAGTAAATGCAAGGGGAGGATTTTTTTTGTTTCCCTACACTCCCCATGTTTTCGGGCTACCTCATCCGTGTGTAGTCCCTTAAGAGCCCTGAGACCAAAACACGTTATATCTTCGACGGGTGATTTATCAGACTCTGTGGCACCTAGAGATGTCTCGTCAGATCCAAAACCTCTATGTTGAGGCCCTCTACGAAATCCTATCATTGTTTTATCCATATCCATTCATTTCTCTCATTGTCCTATTGTTTGCAAACGTGTGAAATAGTGTAGTATGAGTCAGGTGTAAAGTCATCGACACTATATTTTGCCAACGATAGCTCGTGGAACCGAACCGTCTAGGCCAACACATCCAATTTCTGGTGAACACTAGTGTAGGATTTTTTTTTGTTCCCTATGCTCCCCATGATTTCGGGCTACCTCATCTAGACATAGTCCCTTAAGAGCCCTTAAACCAAAACACGGTATATCTTCGACGGGTGATTTCTTGAACTCCGTGACACCTAAAGATGTCTCGTCAGATCCAAAACCTCCATGTCAAATCCCTCTACAAAATTATCTCGTGGTTTTTTCCATCTCCATTCGGTTCTCTCGCTGTCCTATTGTTTGTAAATGCATGAAATAGTGTAGTTTGAGTCAATGTAAGGTCAGACGCAATACTTTACAAACGGAAGCTCTTGGCGCCAAACCAACTATGCCAACACGTCGGGGTGGCTAGGTAAATGTTAGGGGAGGCTTTTTTTTGGTTCCCTACACTCCCCATGCTTTCGGGCTACCTTGTCCGGGTGTAGTCCCTTAAGAGCCCTGAGACCAAAACACGTTATATCTTCGATGGGTGATTTCTTGGACTCCGTGGCACCTAGAGACATCTCGTCGATCCAAAACCTCCATGTCAGGGACCTCTAAGAAATCCTATCATGGTTTTATCCATATCCATTCGGCTCTCTCGTTGTCCTATTGTTTGTAAACATGCGAAATAGTGTAGTCTAAATTAGTGTAAGGTTGTCAGACGCTATATTTTGCAAATGGTAGCTCATGAGACTAAACCATCTGGGCAACAGTCCAGATTTCCCGGTGAATGCTAGTGGAGGAATTTTTTTAGTTCCCTACACTCCCCGTGTTTTCGGGCTACCTCATCCAGGCGTAGTCTCTTAAGAGCCCTGAGACCAAAACACATTATATCTTCGACATGTGATTTCTCGGACTCCGTGGGACCTAGAGACGTCTTGTTAGATTCAAAACCTCCATGTCGAAGCCCTCTATGAAATCATCTTGTGGTTTTGTACATCTTCATTTGGTTCTCTCGATGTCCTATTGTTTGCAAACGTGTAAAATAGTGTAGTCTGAGTTAATGTAAGGCTACCAGACGCAATACTTTGCAAACGGAAGCTCTTTGTACCAAACCAACTACGTCCAACACATCGGGGTGGCCAAGTAAACACTAGGGGAGGATTTTTTTAGTTCCCTACACTCCCATGATTTCGGGCTACTTTGTCTTGGCGTAGTCCCTTAAGAGCCATGAGACCAAAACACGTTATATCTTCGACGGGTGATTTCTTGGACTCTATAAAGACCTAGAGATGTCTTGTCATATCTCGAAACCTCTACGTCCGAGGCCCTCTACAAAATCCTATCATGGTTTTATCCATATCCATTCGGTTCTCTCATTGTCCTATTGTTTGCAAACGTGTGAAATAGTGTAGTCTGTGTCAGTGTAAGGCTATCAGACACTATATTTTGGAAACGCTAGCTCGTAGGACCAAACCATCTTGGCCAACACTTCCAGATTTCCCGGTGAACACTAGTGGAGGATTTTTTTGGTTCCCCTGCACTCCCGTGCTTTCGAGCTACCTCGCTCGAGCGTAGTCTCTTAAGATCCCTGAGACCAAAACATGTTATATCTTCACAGTGATTTCTAGGACTCTGTGGCACCTAGATACATCCGATCAGATCTCAAAACCTCTATGTCAAATCCCTCTATGAAATCCTCTTGTGGTTTTTTCCATATCCATTTGGTTCTCTTGTTGTTCTATTGTTTGCAAATGCACGAAATAGTGTAGTCCGAGTCGCAGTGTAAGGTTGTCGACGCAATACGTTGTAAACGAAAGCTCTTGGCGCCGAACCAACTACGTCAACATCTTGGGGTAGCTAGGTAAATGCTAGGGGAGGCTTTGTTTTGGTTCCCTACACTCCCCATGCTTTCAGGCTACCTTTTATAAGCATAGTCCCTTAAGAGCCCTTAATGACTAGATTGGCTTAAGAATGGATTTGATAGGGGAATGTCTAAGAACACACAGGAGTTATCAATTGCCTAGTAAATCTTTCTTGTTTAGTTTTGAATGGGATTCATCTGGCCTACAGCTTAGTGACCTTCCATTCATTGATAATTTATGTTATGATAAACCCATAGATGCTTTCAAAAGCACCTTTAAAAGGATAGTGGTAGTCATCAAGCCTAGTGAAGGGTGTGATGTGATTTCCGAATAACTTGAAATGCCTACATATTTAAAGGTAATAACATGAATTGGATAGGATTAGACAATCAAGAATCATTGAGTGTTCGAATCATTGCATCTGGAGACATTCTCAAGCATTGGAGTAATGTATAGAAGACTCTTTGGGTGTTTTAACAGGGGAGAAGACTAAGAAGCATAGAAGAATGTAATAAGTGCATGATAAGATAGGAACCAATACAAAGAGACCATGAGAAAGAAGAAGTGCAAGTAAGGTAAATACACATATACACATTGATAAATTGAATGAATAATTACTTAGATTAGGTAACTCTTTATATACATACATTATATAAATATTGATTTCCAAAGTTTGATGCATATTATACATTGAAAATGCTAGTACATGTACATCACCAATAAATGAAAAAATAATCCATAATGTCTTAAATATTGTCAAGTGCACATCATATTAGTTTCATGCAAAAATAATCTCATAAATGTAAGGTCTCATACAAAAATATCAAGTTCCAAATAGTATTTTAATGTGCATAATAAATTTAAAAATGCCCGAATAGGTCATATACCATCAAGTTCAAATGCCATATAGGCGTACATACAATGCCATGCACATAGGCATACAAAAAAAATGTCATGTAAGACATATATATTTCCTAATCATCAAAATTTATCCCTCTCTTGGCCTTGTTCAAAGAAGGCCCTCCCTTAGATGAAGATGGAGATCTATGAGATGACTTTGGATCATCCAAGCCCATGCTATGAGTCCTCTTCCGCTTGAATACTCGCTTTGTAAATACAAACAATGTATTTACATATGTTTTCAACATGTATTTAAGACCATGCTAGAATGAAAGTATTTACATAAATACACAAACTTACCACAAGTTGTCGATCACGCCGAATTTGCATCTCACGCTCAAATGAGTCATCGGAGCTCCTGGAGTATGAACGGGGGTACGAAGATGACGAGATGGAGGATTCTGTGCCCTCGAAGTCAAAATGGAGGGGGTTGAAGTTCCCTACATACACATAAGATTAGAAAATCTAACATCAGAATTAGCGAAAATAGAACTAAGTACATGTATGTACATAATGACAATATTTTAACTAATTTTATCAATATAGAACTATTGTTTTTACCCCGCCATGCCTATGAATCAAATGAACAGGGTTGTACATGTTGCAAGTAAATTCTGCATATACACAATGAAGGACATTATTAACATAATTTAATAATTATACAATGAAAGACATTACTAACATGTAATTTAACATAATATGAATTACATGAGAAATTTAACAAAAT